>VOQJ01047487.1:9515-20760 GCA_015052665.1 Apistogramma diplotaenia | reverse complement strand
ACACACACACACACACACACACACACACACACACACATCCAAAGATGGTGAAATGATCCAGTGCAAACACACAGAGCCAGCACATGAAAAAGAAACGACATTTCCATGTGTCCGTGCCACCTGACCTTGTCGGCTTACCAGAACTCATTACAGAGGAAAGCAGCAGTGGGATGGGTGGCAATGAAAAGCAGACATGACCCTCAGATTGTTGGAGCCAACATGAAAGCACTCAGGAAGAGGGAGGGGGAGGGGGAGGCAGGGCTCGGTGCTGTAAGAGCGAGCAAACGGAGCTGTCCACAAACTGGAATGGGAGCCGCACTGGTTTGCATAATTTAAGGTTAATGAGGAAACAACAGCGGATGAAACCTCCCTCATTTTCTCCCCCATTTAGCTCTGCTGTATTCGGAGTAATTTTAATTAGAAAGGTATCTGAAGCAGTGCTATAACCTTGTTCTTCTTTGGGCTGCTCTCCTTAGGGGTCGCCGCAGCGGATCATCTGCCTACAGCTCACCCCATCACTAGCACTGTGTCCGTCAAATATCACACCGACCCTCCACCTATCCTCCTTCACCACATCCACGTATCTTCTCTGTGGTCGTCTTCTTTTCTTTTCCTTAGATTTCGCTGTACACTTGTCTGTATCGGAGCCTTGGATCGGCTAACTGCAGATCCATCAGCTGTCAATCTCGCCTTTGCTTCATTGTAAACAAACCTGTTAATTTTTATTCTGGTCTGAGTCCCATCTGCACCATAGATTACTAACCATCCATTGTTTTGGATGGTTAACCTCAGCTATTTAAACTAAGCTACCGTCACAATGACAGGATGAAGCTCCTTCTGACCTTCTCTGTGCTTCTATAATCCATACAAGTCCTTTTCTCCTTCCTTAGGCTCCATCCTCACATACAACTCACTATAAGCCTTTTCCTGTCTTTGCCACTTCTCTCTTTGCTATATGTGCAGCCTTCCAGTACTCCTGCCAACTCACTTTTTCTTTGTGAACCTCTTCCTTTGAATACTTTCCTGTACTTCCTCATCCCACCATGAAGTCTGCTTGTCTTCTTTTCCTCTGTTCTTCTTGGCAGTGGTCCCCTCACCACTTCAGCAGTACTTTCCCAGTCATCTGGTAATGCTTCCCTACCATCCAGAGCCTGATTCAACTCCTCACTGAACTCTGTGCAACATTCTTTCTTCTTCAGTTTCCAACAATTAATCCTCGGCTCTGCTGTCACTCGCTTCCTCTTCTTGCTTTCTAAAGTTATTTGATGCTGCCTAGCCACCACCTTGCACTTTATGCCTTTCAGAGTGCACCTTCTGCATATGATGTAGTCTACCTGTCTGCACCTTCCTCCACTCTTATACATATATATTCATAAACAGTTAGCCAATGTTCTTTGCATTTCTGGAAATATGTGTTGACCACAGCCATTTCCATCCTTTTGGCAAAGTCCACTACCTTCTGCATTTCTCTCCTTAACACCACATCTGCTGAACACCACCTCAGTTCACTTCATCTACATGTCCATTGACGTCTGCTCCAATCACCCCCCCTTCCTGTTTCTCTTCTCTTACATACTCTTCCTTCAAGACTGCCCCTACTTCATTTCTCTTCTTCTCTACACCGTGGTAGAACAGTTTGAATCCACCTCAGATGCTCCTGGCCTTGCTCTTCATCCACCTGATCTCCAGCACAGGACATAGCTAACTTCCTTCTCTCCATCATATCAGCCAGCATTCTCCCTTTACCAGTCATAGTTCCTATATTTAAAGCCCCCACTCTCACCTCCACACTCCCATCTCCTAACAGGCCTCTTCCTCCTCTCCTCTTCCGCCTTTGCAGGGTAGAAGCAGTGCTTTAATGATCTGCAAGTTCATCAAAGTTATACATCGCATATACAAATGAATATTGCATAAATATTAGGAAAGGCAAGTTTCCACCCATTAACACAGCTTAAATGCAACTTAACAGATAACCTGATGGTGCCAAAATTTCAACAAGCCATGAAGTTACCACGTGCTCTTACTCGTAATTTACCAAAGAACAAAAACAGGGTGAAGGAGTGTGTGTGTGTGTTTGCATGAATCCCACACCAAAATACACAACCTTGACTCCTAATGAGTGTTTCGAGGCAGAGGCAGCCTTTGGCCCTCTATCTCTCAGTTATCCTTACTGGGGTAATTGAACAGAGGGACACATTGTTCTCCTCATCCCCAGCCACGTCCACCCCACCCCTCCCAAGTGCCTAATCACACCTCCATTTGCATGGAGAGCACTAAGAATCAGCCTCAATAACGCCACACTGCCTTGAAAGATGAGTTTTTAATCTGGGAGAGAAGATGAGTTTCTGACCCGCACCTGTTTGTTTCCGTAGTTTCTTTTTCCTGTCGAACAAAAGTGACCCGCAGGTAAATTTGCAGAGGCAGGATAGCTGCTCGCCTCTCTAAGTACTGTCACTGTGCATTTATTAATATCCCCATATCTGACATGGCGGAGAAAATGGTTCTTGGCGATAAAGGGCACTTGTCGTGGTGGGTGAGACTGCCTAACAGGCAATCAGATGGGCTGACAGCGAGTGTCAGCCGGTGCGCGTGTGCATGTTTGTGTGGAGGCAATGAAGAGGGCTGCAGTCTTTGGGAGAGGGTGGGTATTTATTCTTCTCCCATTGCCCTCTATTGACCCATGTAATAGAGAATTTTACAAGGGGAAGTGTTTGAAATATCCTTTGGATGTAGGTAATGTGTTCATCTAGGAAAAGTGGCCTCTGCTTACTTCCCTAAACTCTCCCTCTCTCTCTCTCTCTCTCTCACACACACACACACACACACACAGTTGGACATGGTATGCAGATACACAATAGGCAATATTCTAATCCTTTTTTTAGGGGTTTTTGATTGATTGACACATGGCTAACACACTGTTGCATGATGTAAGACTTGGTCTTAATTTTGTATACGCTGAGCTGTAGATACAATCAGATTTCCTGCTTGTTGAGACTATGTTGAGATGAGGTAAGGTGAAGACTAATATGCACACACTGCCCACTTTGTTAGGTACACCTCACTAGTACCAGGCAGGAGACTTCCGAGCTGCCTTAATTCTTTGTGGATCTGGAAACATTCCTGCTGGAAGCAGCCAAAAGTCACAGCAGAAATCAAACCTCATCAGACCAGGGAGCATTTTACAAATCTTCACAGTGTCCTGTTCTCAGCTGACAGCAGCGGCACCCGGTGTGGTGTTCTGTTCTGCTGCTGTTCAACCTACTGTGTGTTCAGAGATGCTCTTCTGCATACCTTCATTGTAACAAGTGGTCATTCGAGTTACTCTTGCTTTCCTATCAGTTTGAAGCATTCTGGTCAACAAGGCATTTTCACCCAGTGAACTGCTGCTCAGTTTGGCTCACTCTACTTTGAGGTGGCTGTGCCAGAAAATCCCAGTAAATGTGTTTGTGAAATGCCACATTCAAAGTTCTCCCCCAATCCTGATACGCTGCTCGAGATCATCTTGATCGCGTCTACATGCCTAAATGCACTTAGCTGCTGCCACGTGATTGGTCCATTTAGAGTGCTAGTAAGTAATTGAACAGGTGCAGCTTACAAAGTGGTCAGTTTGTTTTCCACCATGAATACACTTGGGCGAGGATAAATGACTTCCTTTGTTTCTTTATCTGTTACTGCCGTACCTTTGCAACTGCACTTGTTTGTGCACCCTGAGAGAAGATGGCCTTTGTTTCTTCAGGGCAGCTTAGGCTGTTTGGCTTTGGCAGAGAAGATTTGGAAATTTTTTCATGGGAGCAACACACATATTGAACTCTGCATTTTCCTTACAAGTGTGGTGCAATTTAACGGGAAGTAAACAGGCTTTACAACGGTATTTATTGATTACTGCTAAGAAGCATCCTTAAAATAAAGGAACAATCCACCAAAAATTTATTTCCTTACTTTTTGCGTTAAGTTTGTGTTGCTGGCCACTGGTGGACTTACTTAATGGACATTAGTGTTTACTGGTTAGCTTTATGGAATAATTACACAAGTTTCCTGAAATCTATCAACACACTTTCTGAAATAACAACTCAGAATTATGATGACATGAATTAATCAATATATAAATGCTTTAAGAAATGATGACAGGACTGTGGACATATTTTTGTAGTAAACATTTTAATGTATACACTTTGATTAAATGGACAAATTTGAAATTTCCTGCATTGTTCAAAGTTTAAAAAAAGTAAGGCTACATGAAATATTTTTAGATTTTTTTGACATGAGGTTTGAGAGAAAGTTTAAAGGCTCTGACTCCAGGCTACCAATTCGCAAAAATAAGACCCTGGGGGATTGTCTTGCTGTCCAGAGTTGTAAAACCCTCCCCAACAATATTATCTCTGCAGGTTTGCTTTGTAATAAAGTCATGGACCAAAAATGGCCCTCCTACATAACATACTGCGGTGTAAAGACTGATCCCAGACTGCACAGCCCTAGTAAGCATCATCTTGACCAACCACAATTAATATGCAAACGATCTAGGCTTTTAATCCCGAACTGCTCCTCCGAGGCTGCTAAGCAGCCAAGAAAAGAAGAAGATGGCTGTGCTCTGAAGCTTGAGCTCCCACTAATGAATGTGCAGTCCAGCGTGAATGGAGCCTGTGTGTACTCAGCAAAACTGCAGCAGGTAAACAAAGGTAAGGCACAGTTTACAATTAGTCAGCGTATTTATCCCATGCAAATTGTTGCCATATGATTTAAATATTCCAGGCTGAGATGCACTAAACTGTCATGAGTTTACCTTTTTCAAGAAAGCAATTCACTTGCAACCCTGAACACAAACAAACCTTCAGGCATATTTCCCTACGCAAATACCTTCCCAGTGCGCATAAACACAACATGCACACGGGCACAAATATGCACCAATTTGATGTTCATGTGGATTTTGAACAAACATCCACAGAGCACAAATAGGAATAAGCACACAAACACCCATTCGGCCCACCCCTCCACCCCTCCACACATCTTGCACACTTGCTAAACTTCATTTACCGTTTCTATTCATAGCTGGATTTGTGAGAGCGGCCTCATTTCGCCGGTGCTGCTCTGCTTTATATTGCTGCCAAAATCACAGGTGACGGGCCACTTTTCTTTGGTGCTCGGCACGGCCCCTCCCTCCGGCGCACACCGTAGGCAGAATCATTTGATGGCGATGGCGCTCGACACACACAGGTTTCAAATATTCTGCCCGAGTATGAGACGACAAAGATAACGTTATCCCCATTAACTGTCAAAGTCACCTTCGCCCTCAGGGGTGTGCGCGCGCACACCTTGCGACCAGTGCGATGAATGAAAGTGATGGATCACGTCACTGGGCGCATACTTTTCTGTGATTAAAAGGAGCCGAATGCAACTTAATGTTCATCAGCATACACACCTTAAACCATGTGAAGAAAGAAGGTAAAATGTAACCAATGTAGTAAAGGAAGCAAAAAAGACATTTAAAAAAGCATATCCCTCAGTTTCCATGGCACTGTGGGATATCTGAGTGTGCCAGCTGAACACCTGCTGAGCGCTACACCAGGATAGCTTGGGACCCTAATTTCCAAGCGATTTGAAACAGCATTCTGTTGCTTCTGTTTTAATTGAGGGGCAGAAGCTTTCAGAGGTCACACAGACTGAACATTTAACTGCAGCCATTCCAGGAGTAGATTTCTTTCTCTACACTGACGTTGCCTGTAAAGACATCTGACTTCAAAGTGCTAGAAGATCATTTAGACATCTGTTTACACACCCTTGTTCTCCACGCTGTCCTTCGTGGCAAGTGGGTTCTGCTCACCACTCGTTAGATTACTGGATATTCAAATGCACTTTCACTGTTAAAAGGTTAAATGTTAAAGGAGAAGAACAGAAAGTAAGGCCTGGCAGTAACAGGTGAGTAACGTGATATATGAAGAAGGGTGGAGATGCAGAACAGCATCAAATATAAAGTGGTGGGATTAACAAATGTAGAGGGAAGGATGAAAGAATGAAGGGAGGCGTAAGGATGATATCCAGGGGTGAGAGTGGGCCAGAACAACCTGGAATGGTGTTTCAGGACCTTCAGTTAAAGAGTAATTCAATCTCATAGCCAGTTAAATACAAAATACTCTCAAGTGAGTTCAATTTTCATGTGGTGCAGCCTGACTGTCCTTCCAGACGATGCTTTGGAAACAGTTATTCAATTCAATTTTATTTATATAGCTCCAAATCTTAACAGTCGCCTCAAGGTGCTTTATATTGCAGGGTAAAGACCCTACAATAATTACAGAGAAACAAAACAACCTCCTACAGTATGTGAGAGGCGACAGCGGGAAGGAAAAACTCCCTTTTAACAGGAAGAAACCACCGGTCAGGCTCAGGGAGTTTATGTCACCGCACCACAACACAGTCCTGTCTGCAGACACCCTTTGTTTTCAATTCTTAGCTTTCAGGATGCTGCTGCTGGTGGTGCAATGGTGTGGGAGATCATTTCTTGGGATACTTTGGGCATCTTGGTACCAATCGAGCAGTGCTTAAATGCCACAGCCTACATGAGTACTGTTACTGACCATGTCTGTCCCTTTATGACCACAGTGCACCCATCTTCTGATGGCAGCTTCCAGCAAAATAACATGCCGTGCCACAAAGCTCAGATCATCTCAAACTATGAGTGGAAGATGGCTGCACTGTGGTCCCAATGGCTCACGCATTGGGGTGTGTTTGATTTGGCAGTTTTATGCCCGATTCCCAGATTGGGATTTGTGCCTCTGGCTGGAAAACAAAGCAAAACAAACAAGCAAAAAGAAGCCAGGTGGAGCTGAAAGGGACAGGAATGAAAAATGGCGAGAAAACAAAAAAATTAGTGAACAAATACAGCAAAAGGACAAAAGCGAGCAGGATTGGTCAACTTAGACTCACCAATTAAGCATGCGTTTGGATTGTGGGAAGACGCCAGAGTAACCAGAGAGAACACACGCAGGGATGGGAGAACATTCAAACTCCACACAGAAAGGACCCAGACTGAACTTTGAACGCAGGGCCTTCTTGTCGAGAGGCAGCAGTGGTAACCACGGCACCACTGTGCTGCGCAGAAGTAATGTTGATTTGAAAAAAAAGAGAAAAGGGAACCAAGGTAGAAAGTCATGAGGGCAGTGAGTTTAGAGCACAATAATCCTAAAGCTCTAATTAGTGCAGGATAGATGGATGATCAGGAGACAAAGGAGAAGGAGCAAATGGGGGCTTGGTGGATGGAAATGAAGATAGAAATGCTTGGGTCCAAATCAACAGGAAACATCCCCCGAAATTCTCCTGCACGTTCAAACTTTGGAAACTGAAAGAGATGCTGAAATTTTATTGATTGTGGAAGCAGCTGGGAGGCAGGCTGAAAACAAGAGATTGTCATGGAAAGCGGAGCGTTGCTTATTGCAACTTTTTAAATCTGCCTCCTCTTCGCTCAATTTCTCGAGACAGCCAAGGTAATTTAAATCGATTCCAAGTCCTTCAATTACAGACACGCTGACAACAGTTTGGAGAGGGGGAAATGGATTTTTCTGCTCATCTGTGAGCCAAGGCCAAATCTGAGGACTTCTACAGCATCACTGTAACAAGGCGCGCTGCCGCCAACCAAGGCTCCTCCTTCCTTTGACGTTTTTACCTCACCCCTATTGCTTTTTGCTCCATAAAATCTGTCAACAGCTATTTTTTTTTTAAACAATTTCAGGGTTGCAGGTAAGACAATAACAGCGGTGGAGAGGCGAGGCCTGACCTTCCATCTCTCTTGGCATTTCCACGACCAAGAAAAGGAAAACAACGTTTCTGTTTGTATGATCCCAGAGAGCTGGATACCTTTGAGGTATTTTAGAATTTACGCATAATACAGGGAATGATATTGCAATTAATTGACACACATACTGTACGTGCGCGCACACACACACACAGGCTCGTCTGTCCACTGGTTGACAGATGCACAGGCAGAAAATTGTAAATATTGAGCAACCCCCTTGTCCCTGAAAAATGTAGTACAATAGCCGGAGGCAATTCATCCCACTATTGCTTTTTTTATGAACTAATATGTTCATAGTTGCTGCTTCAAAATTACTCAATAAATATCCAATACTTCCTCAGAGATGGCCTTGACCCTGTTGTCTGAAAGAACGCTTTTCACGAGCGTCGCTTTTTTTTTTTTCCCGCCCCAACACTCTTAAACACCGAAAGCAGCTTCATAAAGTGGCAATTACCATCCTGACATCAATTCACAACCACATAACAAACCTGCCCTGTTTCCAGAAAGCAAACCGGACAATTACAGAGGCAAATAAAGGCAGCCGCGGAGCGCGGGAAAAGGAAAACTCCCGCGGCATAATAATTCAGCTTAATTAAAGGAGCAGCCCGTCCAGAGGGTCATTTAAAACAACAGCCCTGTTTTCTCTCACCTCCGGAGGTATTAGCAGAGTTAAAAGCAGCGGGCTACACGATAGAAGTCGTCAGGCTGACCTCCAAAGCCCCCCCTCCCTCTCTCATCTATATTTATATGAAGGAGCGGGACTAATTTTGCCCAGTAAATCAGTGTGCACATTTCGTTGTGACCTCCAGCTTGACACTGAATTAAACAATATCAGGCCCCGAGAAGCCCGCTTTAACAAGCCTTAAATTCCTCCGTCCAATCCATCAGCGGGGATATTTCTGACACACGGAGGGAAGAGCATGAAATAAGGCAATTATTGAACCCTTCAGCCCATTTTTACGGCTCGGCTCGGCTGGCTGGCGCGATGCAGCACAGAGCCGCAGACCTCGGAGTTTGTGTCTTGAGATTGCGCTCGGTGATAGGGAGGCTAAAAATGAATACAGTGAAAAGAAATGTCAGTAGATAAGCAACACCCCCGTCCTTTAATATAGGCTATTAATAAACAGGGTGTCACACAGATGTGGCAGCAGTTACCAGAGGCCCCTCCGGAGTCCTGCTGACTTTGCTCAGTTTGAGTCACAGACTCGGTTTTCTCTGTGTTCTTCTCCTGCGCATACAAAGAAAAAGGTGCTCTGTGTGTGTGTGTGTCAGTCGAGCCTGTCTGTGAGCCTGGGCGTCCTCTCAGATTGCCTGACAGATAATCCATCACACAGTCAGTGCGTCTGACAGGAAGAGGTCTCAGTCAACTCTCCGTCTTTCTGTACTGCTCACACAGGCCCAATGAAGGACAGTCACTCTCTTCAAGTCTCTCCTGGGACTCCGCACACTTGAGTTTCATTAGAAGACTGAAGGTGGATGATTTGAGGAGTGTGTGTTTGTTTGTGTGTGTGTGTGTGTGTGCACATCGATCTACAGATGAGGAGCCAGAAAGAAAGCAGACTTGTAGGAAAAATGTTGATGACCTAAATTCACATCAGTGTGTTACATACAGTTACCATGGAATCAACATTGTTTTTAAAACCTCTGTCAGTTTTGTTTTTTTATTTATTGCACTTTCGTCAGATCGAAGGCATTTTAGGAAACTGAAAATCCCTCAGCAGATATCTGATCTACAAAATGTTACTCTTAAAAAAACATGCTCGTGTAAAATTTATAAATTACATATAATTCTTTTGCAAAAGATTCTTCTCACTAAGCCCTCTAACTTTGGACTGTGGGGGGAACTGGAGTGCACCCACGGGCAGAACCTGCTAACTGCACACAGAAAGGCCCCGAACAAGGTGGTGGATTCAAACCCAGGACCTTTTTGCTGTGAAGTAGCCACTGCTCCACTGCTCCACACTCATTTCATATATTACACTTCAAACAAATAATTTCTTGCGTATGCATTTGCAGTTTGGTGCTCCTGCAGTCCGTGGTGCTAAGAACATGCCGAGGATCTGCTCTCCCTCCCCGCTGACATCACATTTATCCTGTAAAAGTGCTTCCCTTCAGGAATGCCCAGGAGATTCAGCAGAATTTCCCTTTCTTCCTTACTTCCCACCTGCTGCCTGTTTTTCCCCACCAGGATCCTCCAACACAAAAGTGGTATTTTTTTTGAAACATTTGTTTTTAATGTCACAAATTACATACACAGTTTTGGCACTGTATTTCAGACATCCTGTCTGCATCCATTCATGATTATAGAAAAGAAGTACAATTTTTTTTAACAGCTGTGTAAGAAATTATTGCCAGAAGTCAGAGAGTTCCCCATTAGCCTTCAGTTAACAGGCACAGATTAAAGCACATAGTGGACTGTCTCACAGTAATACTTCAGAAATACCACATGATGCACAAATTCAGAGCGAGCGCATCGTCCACTTCATCTGAAACACAGATGAAGCTTCATCGCCGACTTCAACAAAGAAGTAAAAAGTGTTAGCTGTAATGCTGCCATTCACTTCTGTTTCAGCAGGCACCGCTGAACCGTACCACAGCTTATGAATGGTGTGCGAGAACTCGGCTTTAACTCTGTGCACGCTGACGCCGGACGCCAGAATGGAAAATCATCTTCTCAGTTCATATTCCTCAAAAAAACAAACAAACAAAAAAAATCCAACAACATGCTCGAGAAGGCTGTGAGCTTGCCTTGGAGAATGGAATGGGCAAAGTTTAGAGTCCTTTCAATATGTAAAATAATAATCCTGAATATCTTAGTGGCTTTTCCTAACTAACAGACACGCCGTGATTAAAGGAATTTAAAGCAGCTAATCTGATGTGCAGAAAGGAAACGAGTGCAGCGGCAGAATCGTGTAAGAAACTGTGATATGGATCTCAGCTGGCAATCAAAGTAAGAGATGTGCGCCGGTGTTAAATCGAAATACAAAGGCCGACAGTATGAAAGCAAAGGCTTGAGGTTTCGCAGCTCTGAACGTGGACGAAAAGGCTGACGGTGCAGCGCTGAGGCTGTAATGACGGTTGGTGACAGGCGGAGAGCGCGTGGAGAGGCTACGCCCAGTTCTCTACTTCCTGATGGCCGCCACGGCTTTCTTGGCAGCGTCGTCCAGGTCATCTGCCGCCGTGATGGGCAGGCCGCTCTCAGTCAGGATCCTCTTAGCCTCGTGGACGTTGGTCCCTGAGAGAAACGAAAAAGCAAAATAAATAAATAAATAAGAGGTTCTACAACAGGTGACAAGCAACATTACCAGAATGGCTAAACGAGGATGAACCTGCTCCGCCATCTGCACTGATGTTAAAAACCGCGCTGTGTGAAAGACGGAGAGTTCCTCTGGAGGAATCAATCCGCACAGACAGATGCAGTCACGGGTCAGTGGTGACACATTCAACTGCTGATCTGAACGC
>VOQJ01047486.1:54478-74213 GCA_015052665.1 Apistogramma diplotaenia | reverse complement strand
AAGCGTGTTTCATTATATTTCTCTCTCTCTGTGTGTGTGTGTGTGTGTGTGTGTGTGTGTGTGTGTGTGTGTGTGTGTGTGTGTGTGTGTGTGTGTGTGTGTGACAGGTTTTGCACTGAGGGTAAGAAAACCTTCAGCAGCAGAGCGATGTTGGAGAGGCACCTTCAGCTGAGGCACAGTACAGAAACTGCAACCCAGAAAACAATGATGGTAAACCACTTATCCTGTCACACAAGGAATTGAGCATGAAAAGAGTTTTTTACTGAAGTCTTTGCCTCGATGTCCGTCAGGCGCAGAGAGGCGGAGATGACGCCGACAGTTCCTCGGAACAGGACAGCAGTTTGGGAGCTCGCAAGAGACGGAGAGGAACCGTGAAGGTGGAGCAGGAGGAAGAGTCCACAGATAGGATCGGCCCGGCGAAAAAGCTGCGGTCCTACTCTTCCTCCTCCTCCTCAGCTCTCGCTCCTTCCTCTCTTCCTGAGTCCGGGTTTCGCTGTGCCGTGTGCGGCTTCACCTCAGAGGAGCAGGCGGCGTTCCTGGAGCACATCAGCCAGCACAGACGAGGCGGGACCGAGGATGGCACCCTGCAGTGCCTGCAGTGCGGCGCCTGCTTCACGTCCACCTTCTCGCTGTCACGCCATCGCTTCATCACCCACAAAGTGAGACATGTCACTGACAACCAGCAGGCCCCCGGCGCGCAGCCGTCACCCTCCCTCGGAAATAGCCGATTCCACGAGGATAAGAGTTCCCTGAATGGTTCTGCACCAGCATCGCCCTCCACTCAACCCTCCACAGGAGAGGGGAAAGAAGAGGAGGGAGCACTGGCCTGTAAGGTGTGTGGTAAACATTTTGAGAAGATCACAGATCTCAATACACACTTCAGAACTCACGGTATGGCTTTTATCAGTGCGAGGAACGCGGGGAAGACGACCTAAGATAGCCAACAGGAGGAAAATGTGATTTAAAGTACTTATAAGTGCCTTCCTGTTATTAAATTCCTGTTAAAGTGTGGGTTCCCCTCTGACGCACTGATTTTACCAAAGATTGACCATTTAGTCTGAAAGCATTGAAACATTCAGATGCAGTTCTCATTGTTCCAGACAAGCCTTAACCTCGTGACACTCAGGAACTAACGCTGCGTTTCCATCTTCAGTAATGTAATGCTAATGAGATTAGAGCGTAGTCTGCCGCCTTCACAATCAGAGGACGGTGAATGCTGTATCTAACTGCGCTGTCATAACGATGGCTGTTTGATGAATGCCGATAAACAGAGTGAATATTTTTATTTCAATATTTTTATCCTACTGCGGAGGTCTGTTAAGTCTTTAGCGTGTGTGTGCGCATCTTTTTTTTTTTGAAACTGTTGCAGTGATTTTAGATGTCATTCTCCAAAGCTGTCAGTCTCAGTTCATTCCCAGCTTAAACTGCAGCCGCCGGCTTCTGTGCTTTTTTTTTTAGTTCTAGCTTACAGATACTTGAATTTTGCTTTCCTCGGGTGTTTTCACTGACTGAACGTGAAAGTACACATCAGTACTTTTAGTTCATTTCCCATGTATTTCGCTTTGAGTCATGTCTTCACTGCCAGCAGCAGCAATTAGAGTGGCCAATACTTCTTTAATGCACATATTGGTGCATTGGAATTGATTTGAATGAATGAATTAAAGTAATATAATGTAAATGTTTACCTAAAGGCTGGATATGTTTACCGTTACTAATGTCGACCTTTCAGTCCCTGCACATTTAGACACATTTAGCACCGAAGTGAATGTGGACCAAACATTTCCGGAGTTCAATCTAAAAACTTTGGAAAATGCTAAGCAATAATCTGACATGTAGACACACTATTTGTACCGGTGCACATTTCTGATGCATGGAAATCCATATTTAATAGCTTATAAATTGAATGTACCGTATTTATATCAGGTTCAGTAATTTATTCCTTCACACTGAGCAAGAGACAGAATTAAAAAGATGTTTTTGGTATGCGGGCCATATGTTTACCTAAATATTGCTCTATGAAATTACTGTAAACAGATCAGTATGTACGTATTTTGTTCAAAGTCTTTGGAATTGCTAAAGATTAAAATTATTGTTCCCCCATAACCGACTACACGTTCTCTCATTGTTCTCTCACCTGTAGGTGTTGTTTGAGATATGTCGAGGGCAGCATGTTCAGCTATTAAATGACATTTTCTAAAAAGTAAAAACATGTGGAAAGAGCCATAATGTTTCCCTGGAGTTTTGGCCTCCATTCTGATAGGCTCTCTGGGATAGTTCTGACCACCGCTCATGAATAATATCAATAGACAGACGTAGCACCAATGCTTTACTGTTAAAAAAAATAAAAAAATTTCATAATCATCTGTGTCCTGTGGGTGTTTTGCATTGACAAAATAAAAACAAAACGGGATCTGTGGCTGCTGGTATAATCATGTTTATTGAGCTGAATCATCAGTAAATATCAGCTGTTCAAATAACAGACTCAAGCTCTTCATTCAGTTAAACATGTTTTAGAACTCTAACATATCTTAGTAGCTCGTCTAAGCTTCGGTACAAATGTTTATCGACTGTCATAGAAGATCCATCTGTACAAACGTCTCCAGCATGAAATAAACCTGAAAAATGGCTGAACTGCTGTTTATTATTATTATTATTCTATGCGTGTAATTAGCTTAAGCTGCTGTAGGTTCTGCAGTTAGATGTGATGACTCATATCACAGCAGGAGGAACCCCATGAGAAGAAAGAGAAGGGGTTTCATGAAGGCTGAGATCCCCTCCACACTCAGCGATGGAGCTCCTGGACACACGAGTGAAATGTAAAGACTTCAGTGCTCCTTAGAATAATTGTGACTATATTCCCTTCATATCCCCCTCCAGTATTAATTTGGTGAGCTTAGAATACATTTGTTTACACTTTTTTTTAAGTTATGGAGCAACACTTTGAAACCAGGTTTTCCCAAACAAGGTCTTCATGACAGATTCTGATAGCAGGATGAAATTTAACTTGTTCTAAATGTTTCATAATTAGATGATGAAGAACATGTGAATGAAAAACTGGACTCTTTGTCGTCTTACCTGACTGGCTAGCTCTTTGTAGCTTGTCACGAAAACCAGTCAGAGCCTTTTCAAGTGCTGAAAGTTGATTATCATTCAACAGATTTCGCTGTTTACTGGTTACCATGGCTGCGTTGTCGGGCCCAAGAGCCTCCAGCTGAGCGACAGAGAGTACCTGGAGGGAAGCAGTCAGGCATACGACATTAGCCCGGCATTCAAAGCTGTACTGACACTTATTTGCACATGCAGAACATGCATACTTTACAGCTGATTTTAACCTGCCTCACTGTACCCTGCAAAAACCTTCACCAGCCATCACTGTGAGTAATTTAGTCTTTAATAATCTGCTCTGAAATGGAGTAATACTTTGTAGAATCTGGTCTCTGGGTTTGACCTGCAGCTTGAAAACAATAAACAGAAATAAAAAAAGTCCAAGAAATCTACTTACAGCAAAAATATTTGGAGGAATGAGTGGAATACAAGTCTTGCTGACAAATGCAAAGACAGATGGGTCCAAAGAAGCCAACTCAGATGCATCCAACCCAGCTTAGGGACACAGATTAAAATGTTACCGAAAGGGAAAGTTAATTTCTGTCCCAGTAAACTGTAAGAAATATTCCTATAGGGTTTTATTGACTTACCAACGATGTTGCCCAAGTCCACCACCAGTGCCTCTGTCCAGCTACTAGGTTTCCCAAACACAGTCACAGATAGATTTTTAAACTGCTGTAAAACCTTTAAGGAGCAATCGATACCATCCATCGAAGCCACAGCGCTCCTGAGACAAACAGGAAGGCATCGAGGCTACAAATTAAAACATACAAATCTCGCATATGACAGAATTTCACTTGAATTTTCACTTGCACAAACTACAATAGCTACTTTCATTACGGTTTCAGGGGCGTGACAGAGTGTGGGGGAGCAGGTTCATTAACTTCACAGAACAGAAAATTGTGAAAATAAGAGCCCAGAAAAATGGGTGACATAAATAAAAGTGCGGTGCACCAACTTGAAGGCATCAATGTTGAGCCGTGCGATCTCACTGGAGCTCAGGCCACAGATCAGCCGGTTCAGTGACACCATCTCTGCAGCTCCCAGCTGCTGCGCTGTCACATTGTTGTATCTGGCAACTCCTCTCCACAACGACTCCATCTGCACACAAGTCATGTCTGTGATCAGTGTGTAGGGTCTTTACCTTACAATATAAATTGCCTTGAGGCAATTGTTTGCTTTTGTTTTGTGATTTGTCGCTATACAAAGAAAAGTGAACTGAATATAGTGGTGAGGATGCAGAGATGTTCCTATACTTCACCTGTGATTGAGTCCAGCCACAGTGGGAAATTCCCTCCACGGTGTCCAGAGCCAAGGGAAGATTCTCCAGGTCAGAGTTGGAAAAGCCCTGATTTATACATTGCAGCTGGGAGATCACACTCTCAGTCATGTGTGACACTGGGCCAAAGGCCTGAAGAAATACAGAGAAATACTTATTTCAGCAACTCATACACGAGAAAGGGGAAATGTATATAAATTTTGTATTGCAGCCGCTCATTTAGCTCTTGGTTCAATATTAGCATTAAACTATTAATTATTCATTCAAATGTGTACCTCAACTTTCATTAGGAAAGATTTATTAACTGAAAATACCACAAAAACAGGACCAGAAGGGCTCTTTAAATGAACAGAACCGAAATGAGCGTCTCCACTGTACCTCAGCTGCTTTTTTACTGAGCACTGCTAGTTGGTCTGCACTGTAGTCAGGGATTTCTCCGAGTATTTCTACAGTAGCCAGGAAAGTGCTGTTTGACATCATTTTCAGCTCTGCTGCTGACCAGTACACATTATTCATTCCCAGTTCTTCAATCAACTCCTTAGTGGGTTCTCTTGAGGTCTCTACAGGTAAAAACAAATGTAAGATTTTTTAAATAACACTTTAAATACACAGAAAATTACGGCTACTGCGAGGGACAGTGAGGATGAAAAACAGAAATGCAAAACAGAATCATTCGTCAGAATTATTTTATCCACTGAACAACAGATATAACATGTCACCTCGCTTTTTACGCATTGTATTTGATGTGGTGGTGGTGGTAAGATCAAAGATTTTCTTTCTCAGGGCATCTGAAGGATCTGAGAGGTGTGACTTCAGGAAAATAAGAACATCCTTCATCCAAGGCTAACAGAGACACAGACAAGGACAACATTAACAGATGAATTGAAATATATATATATACACATTTATAATCCCAATCAAGAGAGGAACTTTTCTTATGCATGATAACGACAAAAGCGACACACTTTGTTGGGTAGAGCAGATGTAGCATTCTCATCAAAAAGAAGAAGGGGACCAACTGATTCCATAATGCCTTCAGTCCAGTGAGAACAATTCCTGCAGGTGTTTAAGAGAATACATCACAATATTAATTTTTCTTGTCTTTTTCATGAATTGTATATAAAAGATGGATGCAGCCACTGTGACGCCGCCCACTGCTTAGGGTGGAGCTTTAAGTGGAGAGGTTTGTTGCCACTGGGATTCTTGGTGTTGTTAAAACTGGACGTGTTGTGAGGGGTGGAGCTGATGGAGGAACCAAGGAACATGGCACAGTGACTAGGTATTTGTCAATCACACAAAGCATTCTCTGCTTTAGCCTTTTTTTTTTTACTCTAATGGTGACAATTATTTGCAAAATTAACTTCAGTAAGACTAATGATTAAGACCATAACGGAAAGAAACTACAGGTCGTTTTTTTCCCAAAGCAACTAGAGTTCTTTTTACAACCACAGTCCCCCTGCTGGCCATTATAAAAAATGCAGTTTTAAGCTACTTTTATATAGACGTTACTGTTCAGACCTGGAAGCCTTGTCCATCTTTTATATACAGTTTATGGTCTCTCTGTATAAAAATAGAAACTTCTGTCCATTGAGAGAATGTCCTACCCAAAGGTCTGGTAGACCAGCTTAATTATATCTGCTCTGTGATGCTGAGGAATGTGTTGGCAGAAAGCCATCTTCTGGAAAGTGGAGTTGAGTACACCAGAGCTCATGAGACCGAGCTGGGAAGACTGCAGCTCACATACAAGGGGTCCAAGCATGGACACATCCCTAATGGTGAGTTTGGATAAATCCGTCCCCTACAAAAACACAGAAAACATTTCAAGCTGCTGTTGAACATGTCGATCAATTTATCAGGTCATAGTTAGAGATACTGTATCCTTGAGTGTACATTGGCTAAACAGAGCAGAGCTTTCTTGGTGAGTGCGGGACGTGATGGAGCACCAAGAGGCAGAGAGCTCATGTTAGCTTCTTCCATCTTGTCAAGGAAAACGGGACACACGGATCTAGGCAAATCCTCCACATATGAAGGGCTGTGATAAAAGGAATGAGAAAACGGTTCAATTTCAACACATGTCCAAAAATAAATAAGTAAAGTAGCAAATACACTGTGTGCTTACAGCAGGTGTAGAAGCAAAGATGAAGGAATCATATCCAGCTCCTGTTCAGTGATGGTTTTGAAAAAGTCTGCTCTCTTGTTCACCAAAGTCGTAAAAAGCTTCTGAGCAGCACATCCTGCCTGGAAGCATGTTTGTTATCAATACATTTATGCTACGGATTTCACATATATTTAAAGACAACATGTGCATGTGGTAATAAATACCTACCTGAAATCTGGAGAGCCATTCTGGATACTCTGTCATGGCCTGAGCCATTTCCAATGTATCACTGTCAGGAACTTCATTAATCATCTTGCAGGTTACACCCTGAAGGGCTGAACGCATCTTCCTGTGCCAGACAGTAGTGTTTTAAACATACACAGCAACAAGAACATGGCGATAACTTAATGCTGAGGAAGAATTTCACAGAAACATCGAAATGGATGAAATGAAGTAATGGTGAAATTTTATGCACACCAACTTCACTGTGATGTCATTGTGATCTGCACAAAAAGCAACTTATCGGGCCTTCATTCAACAATATAAGGCAGCTCTGTGTGTGCTGCTTTTCATGAAGTGCAACTCCTTGGATACACTGAATGCACAGCAGATGTGTATCTGAATGTACACTCATCTGCCATTTTATTAGGTACACCATGCTACTAGTGCTGCTAGTGGGGTAGACCCCGTTTTGCCAGAACTAACATGATTCTTCATGTTACAGATTTTACTGTGACAGCAGTAAGTAGCAGTTGCTGCAGATTTATCAGCTAAGGTGGACTGGACCAGGACTGATGTTACTATAAATTTGTAGAGAGGAGATCTGTTTGCATCATTTACAAGCTCTGCAATCTGTTCATGTACATTATACATTCAGTGTAGCCACAGGATAAGTTACAGAAAAGAAACCATAATATTTCGACAGGTTGCTCTTATATCTCTCTGTACTTGGTTTTTACCTATCAAAATCAAAAAGGGCTGGCAGTAAGACGGCTTTATGAGGGTTGCAGTGAGTTAAGCTACATTCAGGGGCACTTCAACAAGAATGTACATGGACAAGTTTAAAAGTAATTACCTTAAGTCAAATGCTTTAGGCAAATGAATGAATTCCACTGATACATTTACCTGTTTTCTACTTGCTACAAGTAGCTTCAGGCATTTTATCTCACCTAAATTGAAGCTTTTTTAGGTCAGCCATCTTCCTTGCCAGATATGCTGCCTAAGTAAAAACACAACACAAGTGACACCACTTTTTGAGTGAAATATCAAAGAATCAGCCATAAATATCTTTTAGAGTAATGCATTTACAGTAAATGAAATAGGAAAATCAGCAAAACAATACAACAAAACTGCATGAGTGGAGGTTTTCAGGGACATCACCTGTGACAGAGTCCAAGTTTTGTTTGTCACTTGGTCCAAAGAGGTGATGCTCGCATTGGCCAAAGTTTTAACAGAAATGACGCTAAGCAACTGGGAAGACAACTTTGGCACCAACTCTGGAGGAGGCATTTGCCCAAGCATCTACAGGAAAACATTTATCTCTTTTAACAGTATGTTTAGTAATTGATTCAAAGTATAAATGATTTTTGTGTGTGATAAAATCCATTTGTTGTGAACAAATAAAGAACTATAAAGAACTCACTCCCAGCAGCATGGCCATAAGCTGTCCCTTCCTCAGTCGCATGGAGATGTTCTTCAGGGCCTCTGGATCATTCAGGACCTCTACGGCTTTTACCTGTTTGAGCACACAGTTGGGCAAACCTTCTGCAACTGACTGAAGTTCCATCAGTTCCATCCCCGACATCTGTTTACACTGAGGGGGAGCAGAATAAGATAAGTATCAAGTGAAGAGGACAGCAATCTGAGAGACACCGTCCACCCACTTTCTTATCACCCAGACGTTTCTTGATGAGAGTTTGCAGCTGGCTCCATGTCCATCGAATGGTTGGTCCCATATTTTTGAGAGCCTCTGTAAGATTGATGGCAGGGATTGCTGCAATGTCTTTGGCAGGCAGTGAGGCAATACTACTGCTTAGGTCTTGTATTATTTGAGCAGGACTTAACTTCAGAGAACTGACAAGATGCGCTTTCAGCTTGTGTGAGAGACAAAGAAAATTAAGCAGTTAAAACTCTACTGACATCCATGAAACAACTCACAGAAAAAGGGGGTTACTTTCACCTTTGGCCAAAGCAGATAAATGTGAAGGTTTGGGTGAGCATAGGTAAGTGAAAAAATACCCCTTTGACTTGGGAGCTGTCGCAGTTGTCTAGCTGAGAGAGGAGTTTCCCGCTGAGGTCGGGATTCAACTCTGGAGGATCGTAATAGCAAGCCAGTGGGCCGAGCCTGTGGCGAGTCAAAGGGAGCAAACAATGTTGAGATGACTTCAACCTTGAAATTGATGAAGCATTCTCCACACATTTTGGTCTTTAAACACTTAGAGGTAATAATTAATTACTTGTATGCTTGAATTGAACTCTGGAATTGTTAAATGTCCTACGAACCTGTGCTTTTCCTACTGCAACACGACAATACGTTTATTGTTAACAAATGCACTAATGCACATAAAGGTGGGCATGAATACACACTTATCCACGTGTTTGGGAAAGTCCTGTGAGTTGAAGCAGTCTTTGGAGATCCTTTGGAGAAACGTCTTACTCAGAGTGGGGTTCATCCTGGTCGCCCTCACGATCGATTTGAACTTAGCTGACGAGAAAAACTCACATAGCTGGAAGATAAAAGCAAAGCACAGAAATTATATAGATGTTTTTGTCGCTATTCAGAGTTTTGCTTCTTCTCCATCCTTCGCTCACCTCTGCTTTAGGACAACAATCAACATCAGTTGGTGCTAAATGGCTCAGGTAGGGTCCCATCATAGTCAGCGCTTCCAAATTCAGCCATTTCAGTGAAGGCTCACAGATACGCGAACCCTCTATTAACAAATCAAGAATAGCAAGAGATATAAGGCAGGAAACAAAACATCAAACTAGCCTCTTAAAATGTATGTGCAAGACCGTGGTGCTGACTGACAAGATCCTCACTGTGCCTGTGAGTGTTACCGTAGATAAGCCTCGCCTGCAGCACTTAATAAGGTGTGTAATTTGCATGACTGTCTGGGCTAAAGACAAGCGTACATCCTGTTACTTGCAAATGTGTGTGCCACAACCACACCAAGCAGGTGTTTCCATAAGACAATATCCACTGTGCTGTCTGGCCTGCTGTTTCTTGCTTAATTACACACTTCTCTACTTTGCCTCTGAAGTTAACACTGTTTGTGTGTGTAAGAAGTTTTTATCAAGTGATTTATGACTTTATTGCTTACTTAACATTGTGAAATATGGCTTCATTGTACAGTTGAAGTAGTTCTTGGTGATCTGATCTTTTGCCCATTCTGCCACATGAGCCCTTTGACCAACAGGTATGTGATCATGCATATCCTTTAACATGTCCATCCTGGAAACAACAGCAATTTCAGTTTTAAGAAAAGTTAGGAAAAAGCCACATAAATCCATCCATCCATCCTGGGTCTGCCCCGCGGTCTCCTGCTGGTAGGTCATGTCCCAAACACCTCACCCAAGAGGTGACCAGGAGGCATCCTGGTCAGATGCCCGAAGCACCAAATCTGGCTCCTTTCGATGTGGAGGAGCAGCGGCTCTACTCTGAGCCCCTCCCAAATGACTGCACTCCTCACCTTCTCTCTTAGGGAGAGGCCAGCAACCCTTTGTAGGAAGCCAACTGCAACCTTGTTCATTTGGTCACTACCCCGAGATCAAGACCATAGATGAAGGGTAGGGATGTAGATTGACCACTCAGCTCCCTCTTCACCAGCGGTAGGTAGCAATGAAGTACAAATATTTTGAATTTTCAGGTATCTGTACTTTACTTGAGTATTAATTAACTTTTTACTTTTACACAAGTATCTGTGCCTTTTACTCCTTACAATTTCAACATCAAAGCGATTTGAGCCTAAATGGAGGGAACAATAACACATATAAAAGCCAATCTTATGGGTGTATCCTCCATCACTGGGGCTTATCATTTACAAAGAGATGAAACATCATTTATTTATCATATATAGTGCTGTACTGAGGGATTAAAGTGGGCATGAGTGCAGATGTCCGTATGTTGTGGTCGCTGTACATCAACATCTCGCTGGCGTTACAGAGAGGAGCGAGCGTAAATGGAGTGAAGTGTTGTACGAAACCCCGCATGTCGCTGTGGTGTTCCGTATCAGCGGCATCTGATAACCTGGAAATATAAAACTTATATATAATCTCCTCACTTTAAATCTGATATATGTGAAGTTATGTTTTGTCATTTCCTACAAAACATTCAAAGGATAAACAGGTCAGTTTGCTGTACTGTGGTGAATTTACAGTAAAGCTCTTTGTTGGTCTGGTGCACAGTCATTGTCACAGCTGGGTTACATCAAGGGTGACAGAGATGAGTTTCAATTTAAACTGATGATGCTTAGATTCTTTTACTGGACCGGATTACCACATGTATACTGTCACGTATACAGACAGTATAACCAGTATGCTGTCAGTGAAGGGGATGTAAATGAGCCAAAATAGCTTTAATTAATAAAACATCTTGTTGAATTCAGTTCTTCCACTAAGGGCAGCATCAGCAGCACATGTTAGCCGATCACACTTCACTGGAAATCACAATAGAAAGTTGCGATTCTTTTCCCCTCCTGCAACCACTACAACAACAGAAAATAGAGCTTAAAAAAATTCACTGCTTGTATTGAGTACATTCATTTGAATTGGAATTCTCATGTAATACTATTTTATTATATTAATATAGTACATGGTTCAGTTAGCTTTGCACAAAATAGAAAGAAAAAGAGCTACTTTACTTGATTGAATAAGTCAAATCAGTATTTCAACCTTTACTGGAGTATTTTTTTAAGTTTTGGCCACAGCAGCTTTATTAACAGTAGAAAGATACAAGAAAGGGGGTGAAGACACGCAGGCAAATTGGCAACAGGCCGGGAATCGAACTGGCGTCACCTGCACTGCACAGCGGCATATGTATGTGGTCACCTGCTCCACCACTGAGCCATTCAGGTGCCCTTACTAGAGTATTTTTCAACACAAGTATCTTTACTTCTCCTTAAGTAAAGAATGTACTTTTGCCACCTTTGCTCTTCACCACCAGTGCAGGGTCCGCATCGCTGCAGACACAGCCCCAGTCCGCCTGTCAGTCTCCCGTCACCCACAAACAAAGACCCTGAGATACTCAAACTCCTCGGCCAGAGAAAAAATGCTAGTCCCTGAGCCGGAGTGAACCGGATTAGAGGTGACAATTCTCATGCCAGCCACACAAAGTGATTGAATTAAAGCATACTCACATATTTTTCAGCTGTGGGATATCTACACTGGTGAGAAGTTTTGTTTTTAGAAATGGCATAACCACTTCCATCGGTTTGAGAGCCCACATCAGTGTTTTATAGTCATTTGAGTCCATGCTGTTTTTACCCTGTGTGGTCAGAGTCGTCCAGCAAAGAGGGGCTGCAAATGCTTGCAGGTAACATCCAGATTTATCCTAGGGGAGGATCACAGATGACAGGCATGACTGTTAAAAAGCAGCATTAATTTAACTGTTGCATTTGCTATTCTTGCATGTTAAGTTGTTGCCACTGATGTACTAACTGAATGGTTTCTCATCAGATCAATCATGTCAGGAAGATTGCTGCAATTCCACATCTGGTTAGGCTAATAACAGGCAGAAGGAAAAAGCATTAAGGGTTGACCATTAACATAATAAATACTGCTTGAAATAATCAGCGACTAACTTGCTACCCACAGTAAAAAATAAATAAATAAATTACATGTTTCCATAAGTATTTTTTGTGCTTATGTTAATCTGGAAAAAATATGTAAGATCCATGTGTGTAATGCACATGTGTTTGATTACAGGTGTGTATGTTCATATGTTCAAACCATTTTTTGTGGCATATCCATGGGGAGTTGACCGAGTGATTTTATGTTTGTTCCTGATGTGACTAAATTCAGCTGATGGAGAAAAGTGGATACAATCGTGCTGAACTGGTGAGTACGTCTGTCCTCCACAGGCGAGTCACTAAGGAAAATGAGAGCGCAAATAAAAGCTGTTCAGAAGAAATGTTTTCAAATACGAAATCTATCAAATATTCTTTGATTAACTAGACAAATTTGACTAAGTACTATTTTTGTGTTTCGTATTCACACAAACATATCAGGTGAGGATATATCAGTCAGTTATTTACTCATATTTTTCAGCAAAAAGCAAAAGAAAATCCTTTTCTTTATGCTAATCCTCTTATTTATAAAACGTGGAAAAGCAGACGGTTGGACTTTATTTGAGAAACTGCACAAGAGCGGCTTGTAGACATCACTGTGAAAACCACAGTGAGCACTTTATTCTTCAGGACAGTAAGAAAACACAAAACACAACCACCAAAAGAATCACCTGGAGATGAACACAGTTCTGACCATCGTCACGTTAGGCTCCGGGTATCCTGCAAGATCAAAACTTTGGATTTAAATGTTGCACACAAAGAAACTATCAAACTGTTGCAATAAAACAGTTTAAGATTCAGCTTGACTTTTGTGTTGCTAATACAGTCATGGTTAAAAGTTCTTTTAGAAGAGAAGATGCTTCCTCCTGACAACCCTTCCATTGACACCATATTTGGTCAGTCTTTTTGTAAATTGTGCTGTCATGAACGTCATGATAACTGAGGCCTGTAGAGTCTGAGATGTTCCCAAACTGTTGAGCAGCAGCAGTCGGTTCACTAAGAATTGCTAAATGCATTTCCTCTTTGGCTTTGTGTTAACACACACCCGAATGCTCCAGATCAGCAAATTTCTGCTTTTTGAGAGGTGGTCACACTTTATTATCAGTACCTGGCTACTGCTTAGCCTTTTGATTCCTATGGAAGCAATAAGAGTGTACTTGTGAAATTATTAAGTCATGTATTGTGGGTACTTTGAGGGTGTATTTGCCTAATTTTAAAACCTGGTAATGATAAGATAATTTTTTTCATACAGAGATATATAAAACCAAAAAAAATTATATAAAAATATAAAAAAAAGAGCGTGTGTACACACACACACACACACACACACACACACACAAATTTTCATTCAAAAGTGTCAAAGGTTTTCTTACCCCTATAGTAGCACTTCTTCATCTGATGAAAAAGGGAACAAGGAACATCTCATCATCCGATGCTAAAGACATTCATGCATTAAAAACACTGGCCCCAAATTGAATGTGAAGCGTTTTAATCCGTTAAATGCAGATTTACTGTGAAAGGCGTCTCAAGAAACAGGTCTAGATCACCCAGCACAAGCAACTATCATCATGAAGCAGACATGTACTCATTAATACTCTTGAAAAGTGAAGCTCTGCTGACAGTGTTCAGAAAATGTCTCACCAGTTTTTCACCAATTTTCTCCAAGTGAGCCTTTTCTTGGGGCCCCACATTTGTAAGCTGAGCTGGGCAGATACAGTAATAGCGGATATTTATGAACGGGCATTTATCACTGCATTTGCACATAAACAATGTGCATGTTTATTAGAACACATATTTACATTAATAAGCACATTTTATCAGGTAAAAGGAGTATACTGAATGTAATGTTTTTGGTGCTTACCCAAAACTGCACAGGCCATAATGAGCAGAAACAAACAGGTTCCTCCCTTTGGAGCCATGTGGAAAGGCTGTTCAACAAGGCAGGTAACATGTAACATGTCAACACAAACACAAATGACAACACATCTACATTCTTGGCTTTCATTCTGTTTCATGTGCATGTGGTTAGTTTTAAACTTTTATTGTGATTGGCTGTCTTGACTTGTACGACTGTTCAAATGCATCACACCTTTAAGTCACAATTTATTTTTCAGATGTTAATTGATCATATTTTAATAATACATGACTATTTTGTGTTTTCATATCATATTTAACATTTTTTTCATTTCTTTTGTTCTTCTTTGTTGTCTATTTGCAGTACAACATGCAATGTTCATAATGCCTGATGCAAGATACACAAAGTTATGTGCCATTTTAAGTATATTTCATTATAAGAATGTGATTAATGGTTTCAAATGTCTTTGTTTAGACAGTGTGGCACAGTCCATTAAACAGTCCTCAAATTTAACTTGATATCTGAGTGTTAGGATTTGATTTTATTTATTTAGTCTTTTAGTCAACCAAGAAATTCTTTGCCAGGAACATCTGCAGTTAATACTTTCATGGATGTTATCATTTTGTTACTAGTCTGTAGTTGTTGCTGAAACGGTCTCTGTGTGAGGCATCTTCAGTTTGGTGATCTACATCCTTCACTGAGGATTTACAGTTACACTTCCCTAGTAACCATCTGTGTTTGTCATCTTCTGGGAGGCTCAGAGGACTTTGGAGAATACCTTGCAGTGAAAAACAGGTTTGGTAATGTGCAGGATGTACTATGGAACAATATTTTCTCACCATTTTTAATGCATTTGTTTCCAATTCATTGGGGTTCCTTTTCACAGGCATTAGCAAGCTGGTATTTTGCATTTACTGTTTGCTTTACAGAGATTTTTCTCCTTATTTAAATATGCCAACAGACCATAACTAATTAAAGGTGATAAGAGTAATAGCATAATAATGAGCATTTTGACCACACAGTCCCAACAGTGTGTGTGTTCATCTGCTCATTAACAAACATTAAATTATAAATGCTTGTTTTACATTAATTATAAATAAACTGTTCAATAAATTACATGCACTTATTGTACAGATGTATAAATTTGTTACTTACAGATTATATCTCTTCTCCTTGGTGGATTCTAGAAAAACCAGGATGTAGACAAAGTTAAGTGTTATTCCTCTGCCTGCTCTTTGTGCGTGTGAACTGGGTGGATGTCTACAGTTAAAACAGGTGGATGCATTAATACAGCACAGTGTGTGTGGCGGAGAGAGAGGGAGGGGCGAGAGAGAGACGTCAAAAGAATTAATTTTCAATTGTTTTCATATACTCTTCAGGCAAAGCCTCAATAACCATTCTAAACAGTCTATTTTTTTGCTGAACACTAATTACACACCACATCAGACAATTTAAACCACATGTGACTCATCTTTCGAACCATAACTATTATGAAAAGGGAACACTTTAATAGCTAAATCATAGCATAAGACGTGTCTCATACTGTACTAGAATATTTTTCTATTTCTTTTTATACACTATATGAACAAAAGCATTGGACGCATCTATCTATCTATCTATCTATCTATCTATCTATCTATCTATCTATCTATCTATCTATCTATCTATCTATCTATCTATCTATCTATCTTAACATTTGAAATAGTGGACTTAATGTGTAAAGATTTTTATTTTAGTCAATGTTTTCTACAACGACTGGCTAACAAACCATAGCTGTATGTTAGCCTGGTTAACTAAGAGTTTGTGTTCTCCTGTCAACATAGAGTGTGGATCACAGTACAAAAATGGCCTTAAAAACACAGTGTACTAATCGAGACAAATTCTTGCAGTAATGTCTCTGAAAACAGACTCAGAGTGTATATTTGTAATGTAAATGTGAGCTTAAGACATGTTAGACCTTTAAGACCCATGGCCACATGGTTTCCTTCATATGTATCACAGCAACATGACAATGAAGCAACTGAAGCAGCATTATTGTTACAAAACAGAATCCATAAGTCTTTTCCAGCTACACAGAGAAAGAAGAACAAGAACAAGCTTCTGTTGGATGTGCTTCAGTTCGTGTCACTGCTTCCTTCCATTTTGGGGAGAAAGGTTTCTTGAAGGTTTGGGTTTGTGAAGTGGTCTGAAAAAGTCCATTGACACTTGTTAGTGAGCGAGCTTAAGACTTAAGAATGTTTAATTACTCTAATACAAACAAATGCTAATAAACTATGGCAATTTGGAAATGCTCAGTTACACTGATTTTAATAACTAAAATATGGACACATGCAGTTTGAGGAAAACCCATAAATTACATGTGAAAATTAATAAAAATGACGCACAATGTACACAACTCACCAGCAGCAAACTCATGGATGTCAGCCGGCCTTTTATGAAGCACATCCCTGTGAGAGGAGGGTGGGAAATGAGAAAACAAGTGCCGTGACTCCAAAGAGTCTAATTTCTTATGAAAAAAGCCAAAGATAACACTGTTTGAGAGGCATAAAATAATATTTTTTTGCAATCAATACATCACATGTTGGAGCCCTTGTTGGGCAAAATATAAAGAAATGAGTGGTACCTGACTTTTGCACAGTACTATGGAAATGCCTTGTGTTTCAGAACTTTTTAAAGTTCACAATAGAAGATAATAATGTTAAAAAGATGTTAAAAATAAGATGATGGGGGTACTATTGGTTACATAACAGCAGCACCCCTGTAGTGGTGTAAATGACTGTAAAATACACACACAGTCACATTTCAATTGTCATGATCTTTAATACTTTGTATATAAGGTAGTTTGGTTCCACTGATTATGCAGAGGACGTTTATACAATATGCTTTACAGAGTAAAAATAAAAGGAAACTTTGCATCTTAATCCATACATTTAAGCTAAACTAAGCCAAAACATACAGGAAGAATTAGTCTAAAAGCAGACAGCGTTAAGTTGCATTTACAACAATTAAAGTGTACCTGAGGCATGCCAGAAATATTTGATAAGGTTTTTTATTTTGAGATTTTAAAACGTGTGATTGTTGTAACATTTCTGTTCATCTTAATTTAAAATGTCTATTATACAAGACGATCTGTTACTGTTAGTAAATCATGTCACATCACACTTTACACGTGTTTGTACAGCTGACAGACGGGAAAAGACGCTGCAGAGGAAGGAAACAGATCCATTTCACAAAGACTGGAATTTGCTCGAGATTCAAATAGGAGCTTCTTATATTTTACATCAGAAGCGTGGAGGCTTTACCAGCATTTATTCCCCCGAGGGACATGTAAAGATAAGCAAACCTTAGGAAGCCGCCTATGAGTAGCTCTACTTCAGGGTGCGACCTCAAATACCTCTCGTTGTCGATTCTCGTCTTGATCTGAGTCAAAACAAAACGCACCTCAGGACACAGCTTACAAATCAAACCGCATTTTAGCGCCGGTAAATGCGCGACATGTTACCTTAAACTGGCGCAGTTTCTCCTGCTGCTCAGTGTTTAACGCAGAGACGTCTAGTTTCGTCACACCGCTTTTCTCAGCCATCATTTCTCTATAAAATGTTTGATATTCCTGGATAAGTGCGCACCGTGCAGTGTGCGCTTATTTATCTACAGCCAGCTACAGTCACCTGTTACTGACACTGGTCCGGCAGCAACGGTTGCTGTGGAAACGACATACTGTACACAATTAACGGCGGTTGCCCGCGAGGCGGCAGCAAAGGTTAAGAAGAAGAGCGCGTGTATATGCGCGCGCGCATAAAACCGTTTTTGTACTCAAATGAGAGCCTGGACGTTTCTGAGAAGTCAAACATTCATCAAGCATACCACTTAACCACTAAAATAAAAGCCTTTTTCTGTTCAGGAAAGTAAGCTAATAACTGTGATTGTTCATCTTAACTAGAAAATAATAATATGCTTTACTATTAAAAATCTGGTTTTAAATGTTTATTTTTTATTTATTTATTTTTTTTAGCAAACTACAAAATATGGTGTTTATACTGTTACCCAGATTTTCTAAAAGGGAGCCTACTCGGGACTGAACTTCCTTAAAGCGAGAACCACCTTGGGGATAATTCTTAAAGGACAGGGAAATAGATTAACTATTTATAAGACCTCAACCATTTCCCTTGCAAAACTATTAAACAATATGTACACCCTGAAAGGGCATGGTGTGATATATTTGATACACTTCTGAAATATATACAAACATTAAACAAGGTAGCTTGCTAGAAAATGCTAAAAAAGCAACAACTTAGGCCTGTATAACACATATTTCATTTGCATAAATGCAGGCTAGCAAACTCCACACAGAAAGACCTTTGAGGCAATGGTGGTAACCAGCACACCACCAGGCTGCCCCACAGTTCTCCCGTTTCTGCGTGTGTTCTCTCCGGGTACTCCCACGGTCCAAAGACATGCATGTCAGGTTAATTGGTGATTATAAATTGGCTGTAGGAGTGAAAAGTTGTCTGTCTCTCTGTGTAAGCCCTGCAATAGCTTGGCAACCTGTCTGGGGCATAGCCTGCCCTATGACAGCTAGGATAGGCTCCAACACAACCACGGCCCTAATGTGGATAAGTGGAAGAAAATGGATGCATGGATAGAGAAGCTTAAAGGCAACTCTTTATAAAGAACCAAGCAAGAAACTGGCTTTGAAGTGGAAAAAGTCCAACAGCACAAGGTAGCTACATCTTCTTTTTCCTTTTCTCCTGCACAGCTCTCACGCCCTCTGGAGGATGAAGTAACTCGTGTTGTTGAAGTGCATCAGTTCCATTCGCTCCTTCAGAATCTCTTGTTCCTCATTTTCTTCGCTTTCTTTTTCATCACTGTGCGGGTGTTCTTTGTTGCTCTCTGTAGGTGCAAAGGCCACCAAAGCCCTTCCTTCTGGGGCTGCTGGGATAGAGGGCGAAGGTTGAGATGAGTCACCATAGTGGGTGGTGAAGTAAAGACTGCAGAATTTAGACATTAATCTGTCCCTGTGCCTGAAATGACAAAAAAACAAAAAAGATGCATGAAATTAGAAGCCGACCGTGTGTAAAATCTAGGGTGCATAGATGTTATGTCACAAATGAACTTTTTCTGTAGTTTTTGTGTAAATGAGCATTCAAATAACAAAGTGCTACCTGCAAATGTAGATGGCCAAAATGACAGACAGGAGCATAAATAAGCCAGAGATCCACAGGACATGATACACCCATTCGCCATTACTAGGGGAAGTCTCCACACCTGTGGCAAAAAGAGGGGAAGACTGAACAGCAGCATCTATGTAAGAATATGTTTGAGTGTAACTGAATGTGTGTGCTTCTGTGTAGGTGTGAGGAACCATGTCTCCTGAGGACTGCTTTTGTTGCAAGCCTGAGTTGTTATGATGACATGGCTTCCTGTTAAAACCCAGTGGGGCAGAGGGGATTTTCAGCACAAGCAACATTTAAGAGTTCCCTCTCTTCTTTTGGCTCTCTCGTACACACACACACACACACACACACACACACACACACACACACACACACACACACACACACACACACACACACACACACACACACACACACACACACACACACACACCAGCAAAC
>VOQJ01047486.1:29197-53731 GCA_015052665.1 Apistogramma diplotaenia | reverse complement strand
CGGGGGGGGAGGGAGGGGAAGGGAGAGAAATATGCCAGGAAGGGGCAAGTTTTGTAGATTAAAAAAAAAAAAAAAGATTTTTGCCCATTTCCTAAAGAACTTGTGATCATGCCGCTATGACTATCAAATAAATAAAGTGGTCCCAAACTGGTCAGCAAACCTTTTAAGTGTTTAAGTATCTGATTTGATTTATTTCACAAGGCCTGTTGAACTCAAACTTAATTTAGATGCCTAAGTAGGACTTCCTTCTTTAAAGACTGATTACAGGCAGTTTGAACCTGTTTTTTTTTTCTTTAAAGGACATGTAGCTACCAATCCATTAAAGCTCAGTGTGGTTTTAGTGGCCAGATACGTGCAAAATGAAAATAACATTACCAAAAAAATTTATTAATTCACAAATTAGAACTTAAACATGCAGAGTTCTTCCATAAAAATATAAACAAAAAAAAAAATCAACAGAATGCTGGATGATAATGCCTCGTCCAGCAGCATGTTATGTTTCTCCTTTTTTTGTTCTTTCTTTTTTTGGCTTTTTTTAACAGGCAGGAGAGAAGTGACCATTAAAGAGAACCGAGAAACAAAAAGGAAAAGAAAGAATTCTTCACCTCAAAGAGGGGAAGTTTTTATGGTAAATGGTTAACATCTTGTTCCATAGGCCGCTGCAAAACATTTTAAAGGAACAATTTCATACTTGGGTTTCACTTTCATGTATACTTCTATACTTCTGTATATTTTTAGCTTACACCTGTATATTTTTAGAGGTTTTATTTTATTTTGTTGTATTTTACTTATTTTATAGCACTGAATAGGAGTGGCTCCAATCTCGTTGTAACCCCTGTACAATGACAATAAAGGCATTCTATTCTATTCTATACTTACATGATAACTTACACTCCTGTAAGGTGCACGCGTATTTACCTGTATTCCTCGAATGAAAAGCTGTAGTCCAGTCACTCCACTGACCGGCGGGTTCTTTCTTAAATCTCAGCTGTATCAGATACTCAACATCAGGAATCACATCGGTGATGGTGTAGGAGCACTCGCCTTCAAACTGTCGTACCTACATGGACACAGACGGGCAGACGTTTCCATTTACTGATGCACAGGTGTTCATCTCTTCACAACAGTGATCTTAAAACGCTGAGTATAAAAATCTGTCTGCTCACCTCTTCGGGAATAAAGGAGCTCACAGGCCAGTATTTGATCTCATAGAAGAAATTAAAATCGTGTTGCTCTTTCAAGTGTGCGGGCAAATGACACGTCACCGTCATCGTTTCCTGTCCTTCGTCCTCCACCTCTAACGCAACTGATGGAGGGTGAGGATCTGAGGAATCAGGAAGGGACACACAAAGGAGTTCTTTCTAAATGTGTTCAGTTTTTTCAGTTATTTGATTTGAAGCTTCTTTTTGAGTGTGTGTGTGTGTGCGCGCGCGCGTGCACATACATTTACTTGTCCAGCTCTTAGCATACACAGGTGCACTCCAGTCACTCCAGTTTCCTTCAAATTCCTCCTTAGTTCTGACCTGTATCAGGTACTCGACACCAAGCATCATATCGGTGATTTGTTCGTAGCGCTTGCCTACAACCGGTATTATCTGTATTCACACACAAAGAAGGAAAATCATCTCTGAAACAAAAAGGAAGTTTGTTGCTTCATGCCAGAGTAATGAACACTGAATAAAAACATACACAGTGGTGTGTCAACGCCCACCTGTTCTTTACCAAGTGAGGGCTTGTATTTAACTTCATAGATTAATTTAAAGTAGTTGTCTTGTAACTTCCAGGTTGCCGGTAAATCCCAGGAGACCGTCGGCCTCCCATCCCGCCCCTCCTCCTGCCGGACCGACACATTTGACGGCGGGTCTGTTTTTACTGAGGAACAGGAACAAACACGGGGCTTCAGTCCAGTAAAGGCCAACGCTCAGCCCCGTCATGGACACGTTTACTTTGACACGCGCACTTACAAATCGCCAGAGGTGTAAACTGGAGCAGGCGGCTGGTGCCATTGGCAGCGATGCTTGTAAAACACATGTAGGCCGAGTGAAAGGTCAACCGCTCTTCGTCGTTGTGCTCCAGAGCGCACCAACAGCGAGACTGTTCAGCTGAGTATGAGCATCGCAGCTGTCTGAAGCTCTCTTTTGGACTGAGAGAAGGAAAAGAGACAGTCACTCGCACAAAGATGGGTAAGAAAAGGTGGCCTAGTACAACATTTCTGTCATGTTACGCTAATTTCCAACTTCCATAACTTAAAAAACAAGAATGACTCTGTACTGGAGTTTACTGGACTCATGTATTTCAAAATAATCCTTATTCATCTAGCCTCACAGGAATATTTGTACATACACTGACCTCATTATTTAAAAAATTAGACATGTTGAATATGAACAGTATCCACTTTAAACTGAGTGAGCTTCTTTCAGCACATGACTCGATTTCAAATGTAACGGCAAAAACTTGCACGTGATTAAGTACGTTTTACAGTGCCGTACAAATATTGAGTGAGAACACAACAGCATGCACATTTTTCATCTATGCACACATGGGGGACTTTCAGTTTAATGCCCTTACCTTTTATTCAGAAAGAGGTAACAAGAAGGCTGTTTATTGAGGGCTTTCTGAAGTCTCACTTCACAGCGGATTTTACTGCTGGGTGATTTTTTGCAGCAAAACATTTTGGGACTCTCGAGAGACTCTAAGAGATGAAGAAGGTCTGTAAAGTTACTGCACACTCATCCGCGTTAAAAAAAAACAAACTGTTATCCAACTTTGGCCACAGAGAGAGCAGCACCTGCCAGTAGTGGTAAGATGCATCGCACACTCTGAAAAACATCCAGCATTTTACAGTCACAGCAACAAGCAATGTGAGAAATCCCGAGAGAAGCCCACATGAGCAAACTCTCAAGTAACCAGCACATCTGAACTTCATTCACAAAAGTGCTGCCAATCATCTACTAGTTATGTATTTGATTTAGTCCATCAAATCATCATATCAGCTCTGAGTGAGATGTGGGATGTGTAAAGCTCTGGTTCACTCATTGGTTGGTTTGCTCATCGTCTGTCAGTGAGTTGCATAGACAAACTGCCCTCAACATCTATCCTGACCTGCTGCTATACAATTTCAGGGCTTAATTTTAAAGGTACATAAGATGTGGCATTTGCCTTTGACCTTTTGTTTTTCTTCATTCAGAATAAAAGTCGGCATGGTTTGTACAACTTCCCGCCCCCATCACAAATTCCTTGCCATTGCAACTCACCTGCAACGAATACCTTTACACCAAACTTTTCTTTGCCTCTGTGATAACAAGCGTACTTCCCAGAGTCTGTTGGGCTCAGTGAGGGCAGAGATAGGGTATACCCACTCCTCCTAAATGCATTTCCTCCCCCATCTCTGTTTCCCGTCCCCAGTGTCATCTTGTTCCATTTCCACTCAGGCCTTGGTTTTATTCCCCTTGTTACCTGGCTCTCTCCTTCCCCCTCCTCATCCTCCTCAAAGTTGTCTTTAACAGCCATGTCTTCGGTGGTCCAGTTAGATTCATCCTTGAGGAGAGGAGACTCTGTGTATCCTGCATCTGTATGTATGAGGCTCCTGTTTTCTCTCGGCTCACTAACAGCATTCTTGGTAGAACTGCTATCATTTTCAAGTGAAACTGCACTATTGTATAGATCTTTTTGAGTGGCTGGGGTCACATTTGAAGAACTTTCCCTTTTGTTGATGCCTGCACTGCTTCCAGCCAGGCTGCGCTTTACACCATCCACCTCCACATGGCCGCCACAGGTCAGAAACAGCTTACTGCCCGGCGATAAAACCAGCACACCAGGGGGAGGGTCTGCAGGAAAACAAACAGAAGTAATGCAAACTAGTGCGTATGGTGGTCTTTTGTGGTGTGTGTGTGTGTGTGTGTGTGTGTGTGTAAAATTATGCTTAGTTTGCTGTACATTTATATGATATTTTGTACAAAATTATAGGTCCTCATTATTTTCAGTATTGGTTGCAATTGACCATGCACAGCACAGAGAGTGCAACATTGCATAACCCCCCACACTTTTTGAACTTCCGCTTTTAATGCGCCTCTTATTTCTTTTCACATGCTCTTTATATAATCTGTCACTTATTTACATTTCTGACTTTCCTCCTAACAAGCTGCTGGAAACAGCCCTCAATGATTTTGGTCCATGTTGACACAACAGCATCACGCAGTTGCTGCAGATTTGCCGACTGCACATGAAGTTTATTATAACTTAATTATAAAACTTAAACTAACAATAAAAACTAGACTTTTGAAAAAATTTAAAAATAAAATCAAGCTGAAATTATAGAATAGAATAGAGCAGAATGCCTTTGTCTATTGTCATTACTGAATATAGATAGGAGGGCAACTTCTGTTCATGTAGAAAAGTAGAACTTATATATTCTAAATAAAATAAAGATAAAATAAAGATGGTATATATGAAAAATATATACATTGAAAAAAATGATAAAACAAGTATATACATAGTGAAATTGGGTGGATATTGCACTTAGTTAATGAATATTGCACTAGTGGGTAAATATTTGATGTTGCAAATTGTAGATAGATAGATAGATAGATAGATAGATAGATAGATAGATAGATAGATAGATAGATAGATAGATAGATAGATAGATAGTGTCCAGTGTGAATAATATAATATTGCACGGAGATATGAGTATTGCAGTTAGAGTAGCTTTGGCAAAGAAACCGTTCTTGAGTTTGATTTATCTTGTGAACTTGGAAGATTAATATCCTCAGAAATATCCTTTGTTCTAGCAATTGATATTTTGGTAAAATGCGTTATCACAGCTGGCCTGATGAAGCTTTGACCTAGTCTTCCATAAATACTTTAAAAAAAAACTAAAACTAATGCAGAAACTAATAAAAAACTAAACTCAAACAAAACATTTTCAAGCAAAAAAAAAACAACAACAATCTGATACAAGCAAACTAGCTGAAACTAAAGAAATAAAAACATTAGAAAACATAAAACTGTAATAACTTTATTTTACATGCATGATGCAAATCTTACGTTCAACCACATCTCAAATTGTGGAGGACGTTTAAATAAAGTGAACTCATTGTCATGTTCAAGAAACCAGTTTGTAACACGACATCATAAAATAAGACTTTTTTTGTTTGTTTGTTTTAAACCTTCGCAGACCAGGATGCGTTGCACCGTTTACTGTCTGGCGTTTAAGCATAAAGAACAAACAAACAAAAACCCTCCTTAAAAAAACAAACAACTTTTATCAACAAATCAACCTTCGTTTTTACTCACGTTAATAACCAAGAAAACAGCTTTCGTTGGCATGAAATCAGAGCACGTACCTATTCTGGGACAGGTCCCTTCAAAATCGCCGCGGACCGGAAAGAAGATGAGCAACAGGAGAAAAACCCCCATTTCTGCCAAAGAGCCAGCGGCGAGTCCTCTGCCCATCGCCGACAGCAGCTGGAGACTGACCACCGTCAATCTTCTTACGCCGGAAAAACCGAAAGTATTCGCACCACGAAAACCGCGTCTGCAGAGACTGCCACTGCAGACGGCAAAGTTAAAGCCGACTCTGCTGCTGCAGTCTGCTGTCCGTGAGACCCGTTATTGTGAAATCCCAGCGCTCTTCCCCTTGTTCAGCGCCGTTACACAGAGGAAATCCTCCTCAGCGTCAAAATAAGCCCCCCAGCGAAAACTGACTGCAGCTCTGCTATTTTAAAATTAATTTATTAAAACTTTTTAACTTATCGAGTTCCTTAAAAAGTCTGCACATATCGTGCTTTGTTACTGCACTGTTTTTAGCCTTCAGTGCGCCACACAGCATGGCACACATGTAGCAGACTAAAGCTTTCAGCTGCTTCTTAAATGCTTTAGCTCTTTTTGATATGGGAGCACAGTCACTTCCACCATTAGTCCCCTTTGATACGTGAAAAAATAATTGCACACACATTTCTTTCATGTGAAAGTGAAATCACGTTTTTTATTCAGTATCATTCACACTATATTCCACATAGACCTGCCCCAGTCTCACCACAGGGGCCTAATACTGTAGAGTACATTCATTTAGGCTTGGTAGATCATGTTGACTGTATTCCAGCTGCCTGTTGCTGACTGTAGTACTGGGAGATGCCTGAGAGCAGGTCAGTGTTCCTTTGGTTACCCTATTTAATGATTATCCCAGCCCGAATTAGGTCAACGCCTGATTAGTGAAGGGGGGAAACATAAGAAAAAGGGACTGATATTTTGGCTTTGTTAAGGCATGATCGTCCACAAACAACTTCATTTAATTTATGAACAAATATGAATGTAAAGCACTTCACTGGAGTATATGTTTGCAGTATGAATGATCAGTACCGTTCACTTGCAAAATGACAACAATCACTTGAACAAACCAGTTTTAAATGTTCATTTTTCTACTTTTTACTTTGTGCAGGAACAACCTAAAACCTCTGTCTTTCCAGTCTCTTCTTATGTCTGCGTTACATCAGAGGCACATTAACATGATCCGGCCTTTGTTAGACCAACAAAAAAAAAACGTCTAACTTTAAATCAGACATAAACACATCAATATGATGCAAAAAAAACAAAACAGGGAAAACGTGGGAAGAGTTACAGTATAGCAAGTTTAAAAAAAACTGAGAATACTATAAATGAAAAACATTATTCTCATTGAGAACCTTTGCAGATAATACAGCCTGCACATCCCTACTTTCACGATCCTGCTCGTTCATTCGTCTCATTATCGAGAGCTGCTGTATGGCTTGGTTGTGAGTGAGGCTTGTGAAATAAGCAGAAACAGTCTTTTAAAAGCTACTTGGACATTTTGCTTCTGTGCCTGCTGCTGTCCTTCAGTTATATACTATGTAAATCTCAAGCGTTCTTTCGCACAGCCACCATACACTGAGGGTTCAAATATCTCATCATTAAATCCTAATTTACGGATGAAAAAGTCGGTCATTCGATTGTGACACTTCCTCCAGAGATCCCGATATAACTGATGCGATTTGAGCCGAGAACAGTGTGGGTAATGTTGCTCTAACAGTCTCTGTGTTCTCTCCAGAAAAGCACACAGTATGTCCAGTCTGTGTGCCTGGAAGTCACTAGTAAATATGGTATTCATCCATCTGATGTACACATTTCACTTAATCTGGCTGGTTTCCTTGGCATCAGAGGGTGGGCCCGGGCTGCTGGATGAACTGGCACGAGTTGCAATACCTTTCCAACCAAACAGAGCTTCCTGTTGGACAGAGAAGCAAAGGTTCAATTTTAGCTTGTTGTTAGAAGAGTTCAATCATGCAGATATGTGTATTGTTGTGTTTGTTATATAACTGTTTTATTACTGCTACATAAATGACCTGCACAGTCCCGAGAGAGAGCATCCAGCCTCCAGGGGAGTCTCCCCCCTGGGACTTCGCCACCGCGGGAGTAAAAATGCCAGAACTGGTGGCCTGAGCTGAACCTTGAGGCGCAACTGCTTCTGAAGCTGGTGCTAAAGCTGGTAAGGTTTGAGTGACGGAAACAGGGATAGTCTGTGTGTTTTGAGCTGGTGCCGTGACCGTTTCCTCTTCGATCGGTGTGTCCTGTGAGCCGCCGAGAACAGATGAAGAGTTTGAAAGTGGTGGAACTGACCCAGAGACATAACTGGGTGCTGGGCTGCACTCCCCCGAGGTGCTGGGGGGAGTGTGAGTATGCTTCTTCCTGCGGAGTGTGTCAATCCAGCTGGAGCTATGTCTAGAAGCAAAGGATGCCAGGGCCAGAGACGAGAGCCGCATGTTTTTCCCTGATGTGATTAGCTCTCCAAAGCCTTCCTGATGGGCGAAGGCATAGCCGGATCTTCTCGAACCACCTCGGGTGCCCAGACGCCCGTCTGACACACTGCCCATGCCACGCCAAGCACCTCCAACGTTACGACCAACAGGCTTTCGTCTCTTCTGCCGCACCAGCTGAGTGTAACGCACCTGAAGGAGGATGACACAGTAAATGGGACGTGATTTCAGCCGTAGGGACATTGCTGGTTCAGACACATGAATAAGATCAACTTAAACAAAAAACTTCATATTTATGCTGTTTGATAAAAAAGAAAAAAGTGAGACTTTCAGTTTTAAAAACTTTATGCTAGACTGTTGCCGTGGCGCTCAGTGTGCGCTGCAATTTGCCTATTTTCAGCTTTTGTAGGCCCTACCTACCTACACAGACCTTGTTACAGGTCATCAAAACCCAAAACACTTTGCACTTTACTCAACTCAAAATTAACCCCAGCATGAAAATCAGTAATCGTGACTGCTGAGAAACTAAATGCAAATCAAAGCAGGAACTTCACACCATCTTGACATCAGCTTTGCTTGGATGTATAGCTAAGATCCAGACACAGTGACTGGCAAAGCTGTCTCACGAATTTCCCAAAACAACTCGTGACATTTGGTGACACTGAACAGGTCAATATTTGAAGGGCGTTAAAGTGCACGATGACAGTAAGCAAGAAGTCCCGACCCACACAGACACACAAAGATAAAATGCTTGTACACATGGAGTTAATCATTGCAGAGAGTTCAAACTGATGCAGCAGGAAGACGGGAAAAAGCAATGTTGCAAAGAAGAAGATGTACACATCGTTGTTAGAAATGCCGTGTTTTTGTGTGTTTTCTCACCGTGTCTGCGAGCTGAGGTTTGAGGTCCAGCTTGAGGAAGCGGAATGTCAAAACTGGAACTATGCATATTGCTGTCGCCAGTGCAATTGTTAACCACACGACTGGCTGCAATAACGTGCTCTGGGCGCTACCTGTGCTTACACACACAAACAGAAAGTAGACAAATAAACATAAATTCCTGGCCCAGTTCTTCCTGAGAACGACATAATGCAACAGATTTTGTTAGATTCATTTTAAGCTGTAATTCTTTTTTTTTTTAAAGTAATGTAATTTTACAGTATTTGCTTGGAGAGTATGGTAGGAGTAAGAGCTGGGACGAACCTACAAAGTGGAACTGATTAGGAAAAATCCTGAAGAGGGTCTGACTGTGCAGAGCAAACATGATGATGAAATAGGAGCCCAAAGAGCCCCACACAAACACGTGGTTGAACAATGTCCAGAAGCCGGTATCCAGAGCGATCTGCAAATTCATACATGCAAAAAAACAAACAAACAAAAAGAAAAGAAAGCAACAGATGTTCACAGTTAATACACCACTCTGGAGTAATCATTTGTTCTACAGAGCTATGCAAAAGTCTTGAGCTACTCGCATTTCTATATACTTTGCAAGGAAATATGTGCAAGTTATTGAAGCGTGCAAACATATTTGTAAATACAGTATTAAAGGCCAAAAGTTTTCACAATTCTAACAAGCTTGAAATTCAATATTTAGTGTGACCACTTTTATTCTTCAACATGGCCTGAACTGTCTAAGGAAAGCTTCCCTGTCATTTCTTTAAAGGAACAGTTCTCCAGGCGTCTTGAAGGACATCCAAAGCTCTTCTTTGGAAGTTGGCTGCCTTTTGCTCTGACCTGCATAAAGACGATCCCACACTGCTTCACTCATGTTGAGGTCTGGGCTCTGGGGAGGCCAATCCATGACTGATGGTGTTCCACCTTTCTACACAGGCATGCTTTTACTGCATTGGCAGTGTGTTCAGGATCATTGTCGTTATGAATAGTGAAGCCATTGCTCAGTTTGATGCTCTCAATAATTCAATCGTTATCTTCAACGTCAATGAAAAGAAAAAAAATCCACAGGACCGATCATAAAAGTTTCAACACTTTGCTTTTGTAAAACAAAAGAGGCTGGTGTAGAAAAATAAAACCCTGTGGCTCCACTCTCACCTCGTCCGGCTGAATCATTGACCTCACGACCCCTCAATTAAAGTTCCAGTAACTCAACCCCCCCACCACCACCACCAAACTCTTATAAACTCTAAAAAGTGCACCAGTTTTCCTCTGATTCCTGAAGAAGACGTGGTTTGTTATTGGTCGACCAGGCTTGTTGGTCCTGGTCTTGACGATCTTCTGTCTTTGAAAGAAAAAACTTAAGCCTGACAATCTTGCTAAAGAGAAATGAGGGATGGCTCAAGACTTTTGCACAGTACTCTATAAAGCAGTCACTAGCTGTGAGAAAAGCTTAAACCACTCTACAGTGGCTCACCTGTACACTGACCACAATAACCAGCGCTGTTGCTGTGGTGATTGCAAAGGTCTGGTAGTCAGCGAGGGGCACACCGGTGCTCTGAGTGGCATTGGACAGGACGGCATAGGGGACAAAAAACAGCACCACTGACGTGTAAATGCCCTGGGCAATGCAGATGAAGAACTCTCTCTTGTTGAAGAGGAGGTTGAGCTGTCCGGGCTCATACAACTTTGGATATTCCAGACTTCTGTGGTCAGGAACATCCTACAGAAAATAGAGGAAGTGAGAGGCTGCATTTACTGAAATAACTTTATAGAAACTGCAGACAGAGCTAGTGGCTTAGTGTTTTGAGCAAAATGCCAACATCAGCATGCTAAAACAGTCCCATTATTCATGCTAATGAATGTGGCGAGTTTGAAGGACGTGGGTTTGAACGTGCTGATTGGCCGAGGTCTTTTTGCGCCTGTGCTGGTTTTCTCCCACAGCGTGAGACACGTTTTTGTAACGGTGGGCTTTGGCTAAAAACATAGCTTTATTTTATTACATTTTTTTTGTTCACTGTTTTCATGTCTGACACATATTTCAACTATAAGAGAGAAATTTTCTCTAATTCGTGCAGCTTCATGCAAATTCATAAAAAAGAATACATATAAATATTTATATAAGAGGAATAAATGTAAAAGACCTGGTCGAATATCCCCATGGCCAGCACAGGGAGGGACGTGTAGACAATGTTGAAGAGTGTGATGAAGTACTGATCATATACCGTCTGCAAGAACACACACACACACACACACACACACACACACACACACACACACACACAGAGTTATAATCATGACTGTGATTCTCTAACTCATGAGTCTTTATGCTTTCATCGTAATCCTCTACTCTCTGACCTGGGCAGAAAATCCGCAGAAGAAGCCGAACCAGAAGTGCACCATGGTGAAGGCAAAGTTCTTGTAGAAGAAGTAGCAGAGGAAGCGGCACATCCGCAGGTAGGACCAGCGGCCGTGGACGAGCAGGAGACGCTGCAGAAAGCGGAACTGGGAGAAGGAGTAGTCACTGGCTAGCACAGCTTGGATGCCCTCCTGACCCGAGATCCCAACTCCAATATGAGCACCTGGAAGAGTGCAGAAGAGAGGACAGATAAAGAGAGTTTTTCAGTTTTCTGTATCTACAGTGCTGAGAAAGAGTGTTCATCCCCTTCCTGTTTTCTTTTAACTTTTTTTCCCTTAATAAATGAAATTATCATTTCAAACCTGCATTCTGTATTTACTCAGATTATCTTTGCCCACATTAAAATTTATTTGATAAAACATGTACTGTAAGTGTGACAAATATGCAAAACATAAAGGAAACCAGGAAAATATTTTTTCACAGCACTGTGATGGCAGTGGGAGGGGAAAACCAAACGGGTCGTCTGAAGCACTCGGCTCTAATGCCCCACACGCCTACAGTTCAAACCTTCTGCTTACAAAGGGCAGCAGAGAAAGACTGAGATAGAACAACTGGATGACGTGAGGAGTTGCACAAAGGCCCAGCACATGACAAAAAAGGGTTATTCTGAATTGTGAATCACGTAAAACGACTAGCAGTCGAAGAAGTAAACAAGTGAAAAGAAATGGAGCAGGAGGTGAATATGATAGGTTACGTTTAGGCTCAACTGTATGTCTTTGACACAGTTCAACAAGTGAGTACGGTGGCAAATAAACTGTTCTCGTGTTCTAATAGAGAACCCTTCCTCTGGGTTTTTAAGCTGTAGTTAATGTCATGTTGAACAATGCTCATTAGCTGCCAGTCAAGAAGCCTGATACCTGGAGGAGGAAAGCAATAATCAGAAAGTGAAACCTGAGGTTCCCACTAACTGAAGGTCAATGATTGAGAAACCAATATTACCATTAATATAACCATAATTCTCTCTTTTGGCCTTAGTATGTATTCCTCAAAAAGCTGGAGAAAAAAAGCAAATGCCTAAAGGAAAAACATTTGATGGCTTTAAGATTTTGAGATCAGAAATCACAGGAAGTGAACCAATCCGTTCATCTTTGCTGCACTGATTGCGCTTCTGGTTCGCACTTGCGTGCAGACATCCAGATATGATGTACATCTGCAGACAAACACGCAGGGCGATGCACTTACGACACACAGATTACAAGACACGTAGAGACACGGAGCACTGAGGCGTTAATGGTTTTCTCTTTTAGTTTCTCTTTAAGCTTAGGAATAAATAAATTGCGCACGCATTGACAGAATCGTTCATTCCTGGTAAAATTATTCACACACTGAGTAAAACGTTCATACGCAAGCCTTCGTGCTGTCAAACACGCATCGTTTGTCTTTTTAAAGCTCATCAGAACATACTTGATTTTTTTTTTTAATGTTTCTCAACATCACGTGCGTCTATAAGAACTGGGCAGTAAGGCTTAAAAGTGCACCACAGTTTCTGGAAACCAACCCTGTTACCTTAGGAGGACCTACTGCAACACAGATTTCCACACAGCCTACATCACTACTGGTAACATCGTGCTGATAAACAACTTCTACCACCACACTTCTGCTTAGAATTTCCATTGCTTAAAAGTAGACAAGCCAGCCAAATGGCTAAACCCAACTTCTCCCTTCACTCCTAAAAAAAAGATAATTCATTTTGGTTTTTTTGCACAGCTCACTTTTGATCATGCTGATGTCATTAGCACCATCTCCAATGGCCAGCGTGACGGCCTTCTTGTGCTTCTTGATGAGCTCCACCACCTGAGCTTTTTGCAGCGGTGTGACTCTGCAGCAGATGACCGCTTTGCATGCGCATGCTGTCGACACAAACTCTGCCTCCATGTCCGCTTCAAGAGCGTGGGCCTTCCGTAAGGCAGGGGAGAGAGATTTTAGAAGCTTAATGGTAAAAATACGTCAAAGTCACAGAAAAATACTTAATGAGGAAGAATGTTTTCTTGCAACTAAGCTTAAATTTCCATGACATACCAGACTGTGACCGCTGATAACGAGGGCAAACTCTCCCGAGATGTTGTCCATTAAGTTAGAGAGAGGCAGAAGAGGAGGAGGATGAGGGGAAGGAGGAGGAGGAGAAGGAGGAGGAAAACCATCCAGCTGCTTCCCGGCTCCTGCTCCTCCTGCCGTATCATCTCCTTCTTGTCCTTCTTTGAATCCGTTACTCATAAAACATGCCTCCCCCAATCCCTCCATTCCCTCCTCTTTAACTCCATCTCTGGTTCGGGAAAGCTCGATCATCCGTTCCCTCGCCCTCCTGGAAGGGACGACAGACAAAATCCACATCAACAGGGCCAAACTGAAACACAACATCATTATGTGCAGCAATAAAATGGAAATTTGAGAGGGGGGATAAAGAATAAAGACTCAAAAAACAAGCACATCAAAGAAGAATTAAAGGAAGACAGTTTCAGTGAAACTCAAACAAGACAGGACTGTAACAGCACGATCCAAAATCTCACGTTTTTTTTCATTGTCTCACTGTCTGAAAAAACACAATCAGCACTGACTTCATAAGTCAACATTTTACAGAGCAATTTGGCGGTTGCCACGAATGAGCCCTCACAGTGTGAGCTGGCTGATTTGACTAGAAATGAGTCAAGAAAGCTCTGGACACTGTTGACTGATTCTCACAGATTAGTCGGAACGCTGCGCTACCACACCTACCTGCTTCAGTCATGTGTACACTTCTTAGTTTCTGTCTGCCCATCATCTGTATTTTGGCATTTAAAGCCACAGCGTTGAATCTACAGTGTCGATTGGGACAAATAGCCGAGGATAAACATAACCAGACTGACCTGAGTTCTTGCCGTACACTCTGGACCGTGTGCCCACTGATGATGAACACCTCGGTCATGTCATCTGTCAGCATCTTGCAGGAGTAGCCTATGTTGACAGCTGTTTCTGTGTGAGATAAAGGGAGTGGATCTAACAAACACAATTATTGCTCATCACCTCAGCTTCCTACTGATGCAGGCACTCCTCCAGCCTCAAAATGCAATAGTTAAATTGTTGTTGCTGGCATGCTTTAAAATCAAGGTCCGTGTCAATCATCACCAAAGGGCTGGTTTTGTCTTAGAAGTCAAATATATTACTGAATGATTGAAGGATCCCTTAGAATATATGGGACACTTGCATTTTTGAAATTGGAAATTCATTTTTCCAATGCTAGTCCAGTACATATTATCAGAGTGCAATAGCAACTGTGGTGCAGCAGCCTATTTACATGAATGACAGTACCCACACAGCCAAGGTGCAAACGTGTGCACCAGTGCATGAAGGTATTGGCATCAACAAACACCTCATTACAAGGATGATTTGTTTAAATCTTGCACATTCATTCTCATTTTAAACCACTGCATGGACACTAAGTCCCGAAAGCTGATGCAAAAGTGTGTGCATCTCACCCTGCTTATCTCCAGTAAGAACCCAGATTTTAATGTTGGCCAGAGAGAGGACAGCGATGGTCTCTGGAACACCTTCCTGTAGCTTGTCCTCTATAGCAGTGGCACCCAGGAGCTAAACACACAGGGCGACAGCGAGAAACACGCACGTATATATTAATTCCACTCATCGTTCTGGTCGGAGTAAAAAATCAAAACACAATTAAGAAGCATCTGTGCACTGTAGTGCGGAAAGCTAAAGAAAGTACTTTCCCTTGAACAGTTTCACTGACCCCTACAAGTTCCCCATGTTCATTGCGACATGTTCATTTTATTTAAGCAGTGACCTTTTTTTGCATGAGGAACAAATGGATCACATACACACACACACACACATACACCCACACATGCATGCATGCATGCACGCACGAACACGCACGCACCCACTCATGCACCCATGCATGCACTTAAAGCTTGCAATGAAACTGACACATTGTCTAAATATAGATACGTGCAGTATGCATATGTTCTCTGAAAATGAACTCACTGACCATCATATTTTGTTCTATCTCCTCATAAGCTGCTGCCAGTCTGTCCTCCCTGCAGTTTGTGGCCTTGTCAGCAAAGCGGTGGCTCTCCGACCAGGCCTCCCATTCATCCTCTGACAGGTCCCTGTACGCAAGAGCCAGGGTCCGCAACCCATCGGCTGCATACTCCTAAAACCAAAAATATACACACAAACATGTGCAAAAACATACAAGATATACAGAAAAAATAGACAGGAGGGTGCATACAATGTGACATGAAGAAGCACGTGATTAAAAATGAATTTGAATTACTTTGAATGAATTACTTGAATGAATTTGAATGAATTCAAAATTATTTGATATTTATCATCAAGTGAGATAATGATCATGGTCATGTCCATTATCTCATCAGGAGAAAGTGAAAAAATATGAGATGCTGTTAAAAGTTGTTTCAAGGTGTGGAGACACTAGATGGCAGTGCAGCTCAATGCATCCATCCAAGAGTTGACTTACATTGAGGTGATCTGAAGTAATACTCATCAGTTCTTGGTTACAAGGGTGTAGTCTTTCCAGCAGCACAGTGTCAGCTCCTTTACAGTACAGACGAATCCTGCCCTCCGGGTTACGCACTGAACGTAAGTAAGAGTGTAATGAAGAAAAAGTCATCCAAGGGATCCAGACTTTTTTTTTCACTTATTTAAAACTGATGTAAGGATTCTTCAAAAGAGGCCGGAGGAAGTCTTTATAATTATGGGTGTATGTTTGTGTACTCAGAGCCTGGGAGCACTCTAAAGTTTTAGCTCGGGCAAAGGTAATTTATGACCAGAGGTCATTTGTTTAACACATTATAAGCAGAAAATCACAGGAAACAGCAAAATCCTACAGAGAGATAAAATATAAGTGTATATAGTATATTGTGCCCATCTAGCCATCCATCATCTTCCACTTATCCAATTCAGGTTCATGGGTGGGGAAGAGATGGGTGGGGAGGCTAGAGCATATCCTAGCTGTCATGGGACAAAATAGGGCATAGATGGGTCACCAGGATATTTTGGGGCCACCACAGAGAGACAGACAACCTCACATGTTTATATTCAAACCTACAGCCAATTTAGAATCACCAGTTAACCTAACAAGCATGCCATGGGACAGTGGGAGGAAGCCAGAGTATCACTCTACACAGAAAGGCCAAAAAAACAGGTTAAAATCCAGAACCTTCATGGTATGGGGCATCAATGATAACCATTGCAGCACAAGAGTTTCTGCTAGAGCAGGAAAACGAAGCACTCAGTTTGATCTTCAGTCCCTCTGAGTAAGTACAAGCAGCTATTTCACAAATCCACACCTAAGAGTGCGATTTAGCTTCTTTATGAATTTTTAAATGTAAACTAAAAAATAACAACGATCACTGCACACCTATAACAGACATTCTCTTGCGTATGTTGTTGAAGTCCAGGATGGCGAGCAGCGAGTAGGTGACGGTTCGCCCCATCTCTGTGGTGGTTATCGTCCCGGGCGTTCGCGAGCGAAACACAAAGCCAAAGTTTCGAGCTGCTGTCACTAAGGCGCCCTCGTCCGGAGACTGCGCCTTATAAATCAGCTCTCCTGTGCAGACAGGTGAAACAGTGATTAAATATTAAATAGTGGGCAGGTGTTGAATGGTGCTGTCATCATGCCTCTCTCACCCTCACTCTTCTCCTCACTCATAACGGTGTGACAGAGGGAGAGCAGGCGGAAGAACTCATGAGTGCACGAGTTTCCCACTTTCACTGATTCCAGCAGCTTGTCGTCATAGAAACAGAAGTCTGGGTCGGCCAGGGGGTTAAAGGGAGTGAAGTCCAGCCTCTGAAGACAAATGAGCGATAAATAAAATCAGAAGTGCATTCATTAAGTGCGTGTGAGCTACAATTTATTTGAAAAAAGAAGGACACCTACCTTTGGCTGAGTGTCCAGTGGGTCTGTTACTTCACCTGACAAACACACAAACACCACTTACATATATATATTGCCTCTGCAACATGCACATTTATTGTGCGTGAGCACTTACCGTAACTCTGTCCATTGATGGAGCACTTGTTGAATGTCATGATGTTCTGAGTCAGTGTTCCAGTCTTGTCACTGAAGATGTATTCGACCTGGGATCGTTTGAGGAGTAAATGACTACACAAACCAAAGCATGATGGATGGATGGGCAGAGCAGAGCGTAAGTGCGGACACCCACCTGTCCCAGCTCCTCATTCAGAGTGGTGGTCCTGGCCTCAGCTGCTGTGTTACATTGTGAGCAGAACATCTGTCGGTCCCAGTTAATGAAGTAGCTGTGACCGAGCCTGATCACCTCCACACTGATGCAGGTCAGAAAGGGAACAGGTTCTTATCAGTTCGTACTTTTAAGTTAGTCTGCATAAGTCAGTGGCCTTTAAGTGAAGATTAGATGATATTGAGGTGGAGTGTGGACTAAAACATATTTATACTAACAGTATGTGTATTTTTACTAAAAGGTTAATATGACTTCAAAACATCCATAGTGATCTTGACAGGTGGTTTGGTTTTTGCTCCAAAATACATTTGTCATGCAGTCAGTCGCTTTCTGGTTCATTGACTTACTACAAAGGACCAGATGCCTTTGCGTGCACGCACAGTATTTGTTTCATCACATTTATAAAGCTGTGGGTAAGCATGTTCTTCTTTTGTAAATCTCAGTCATTATGAAATATATGCATGTGCATCGCTCTCATTTCCACTTCTCGGACTGGATGTAAACACCCCATATTTCAATACTTTCATAGAAAATTTCTATTTGCCCCTGAAATTATTAGATGTGGCACAAAAAACATATGAATGACACAAACACCTATGAATGACTGTGATAAGAGGACTTAAATACACAGTAAACTTTCAGTGATATTTGCAAACTTTTATCTCTGTTTCAGAGCATTGGGGCTCACTTCCTCTGTGAAGCAGGTGCATGTGAGGATGGAAGTACAGTACTGTCAAACTCGGATTCATCAGACCTGCTGCCTCTGATTTTCAGTTCAGCTTTTGTGTAATTTCTCACACCTCAGCCTTTCCACCCTGTTGCCCTTCCTTAAGAATGACTTCTTGACAGCCACCCTTCCACTGAGACCATTTCTCATGAAGCTTCAGTGAACAGTACATGGATCACCTGAAACTTAAGTTCTGTGTCAGGTTTTGCTTTATTTCCTATTTCTTAAGGACATGACTTTCAGATACTGTTCATCTGCTGCAGGTTTTTTTTTGGTGTTGAGGTCTTGAGGTTTTGAGTTGTTGCCTTTTAATGCTTTAATGATTCACAGACCAGAGTTAAGTTGAAACAAAAAAATGGTCAGGTACAAGGACTGGACTGAAAATGAGTGAAAAAGCAGCCGATATCCAAAGAAAAACTTTGTAGACTTGCAGAAACCCAGAAGAACGATTCCTTAGACCAATTAATAAAAATACAACTCTGTCTCCTTGGAAACAAAATAAATGAAGGGTGGTTCATGCTCACATGTTTTTTGTCTGTAAGCATCATTTATACATTTATAATCATTTGTCTCCTGTGACTTCTTCCTACCTGACATACAGAGAGATAGGCACGACGGTGTTAAGAATGATGACGTAGGACCAAAAGGAGAGGAAGGCTGAGAACAGGAAGTTATCCACAGGAGGGTCCCAAGGCAGGTAGCTCTGGAACAAGGACCCCACCTCTCTCTCCCACACTGCATTACCCACAGCCAGGATCACACCCATACACACCAGGAAGCCAAAGATCTGGCAGAAAGTGGCCAGAAAGAGAGGAGATAGTAAATAAATCTATCTTACAGTGAAATCTTTAGTCAGTTCCTAGTGCAGATATATGAAACTAAATTCAAGCCACTGACATCATGTCCTGAAATAGTTATGAGCTATGAAAATGAGAGGTGTGGCGTGTCCTACCCAGAGGACCAGAGTGTTCATCAGTCGATCGATGCTCGTACGCTTAAACTTGGTGCGACCGCTGTTCTGCATTAGTTTGGTGTCTGGGCCTGAGAAACAGAAACGGGGTAAGACGTGCAACATATACCAAATGCATTATTTTTCATGCAAACATACACACACCTACCTGCAAAGATGACCAGGCCATAGCAAGCCTCTGTGTTGCGGAGCACGCATCCTCGGAGGAGCATGTTCTGATTGGTCAGGCTGTATTTCTTGTCTCTCCAGTACAGAGTTCCAGAAAAACGATCCAGCTTGTTGTTGGGAGGCTCACACACCACCTCGCCTTCACACAAAGGAGAGTGTGGACAAACAAACAAACTAAGTCACAGTCATCTGAAGCCAGTTACTGCTACTTTTTTTCAACAACATGATCTAGAATTGATTTAATCATCCAGATGACATCATGCATTTGTCACGCACCTGCACACGTGCACAGAGGGAGGATCACACACCTTTTGTAAGCTGATATGAGGCAAAGTGTGAGCTGATTTGCTGCAGTAATGCATTTTCCCGAGCAGGTGAGGAGTGTGTGGGTGTGATGTGCTGACAGTGCTGTGGTGGGTGTGCGATGGGCTGTCATTCACTGGTGGCAGAGCAGTATAGAAAGTGTGTGTGTGTATATGTGTGAACGTTAGTGTGCATTTTTAATCATAAATATGCAAGGATGTGAAGGAGAAAACATCGGATTCAGGCATTCTGGTGCATTAACCTTCATGTTGCAATGCAAAAAGAGAAAATGAGTTTGTTCTCATAACTCACCATTGAATGAAGCCAAGTTGTTCGGGTCTCCAAGTTCAGATGTCACTGACACTGACTGACGCACCTTCATATTGGTCTCTCTGCAAGATAAAACCGCACGCAGCAGTTTAGATGTAGTGTTGCGTTGCTTCTGCTGATTTTTTTAGGTAGAGCGAGCAGATGTTTAGGTGCACAGTGTTTTCTGACCCGTCCAGCTCGGCTGTCTCGATGTAACAGAGTCCGTGAGGTTCACTGCTAGACAACAGGAGCAGGTCAGCCTGGAAATGGATACAGCTGAGATTAGCATCTACTGTAATGCACGGTCAACACGGACTGAACCAGAAAAGCGCTGATGACACAGCAATGATAGTTTGAAGCTATTACCACTACAAGCAAAAGGCCGAGTAATTGTAACCGAAAGCATGTTAGTGATTAAATGCAGCACTTTTACAGCATCCCCTAATGAGGCATATAATGTATTACAATCAATTTAGCGTCATAACTTGTGGTCTGCTAAAAGCTATCATGATCAAACAGAAGTCTAAAAATACCAGAAGATGCAGACGCTGAGCACTAATCTGCTGTAATGCTATGTAAATGGGGGCATTTTGGACCATTGATCACTATGTGTGTTTGTGCACTTGTGTTAATTCACATCACTGTGCTAAGTGCACACTTACTGCCACAAACTGGTTGTTTTCAAGTTTAATGATGTCACCCACTCGAACATTCATCCACTTTTCATTTTGGAGCCTGCAAGAGCAAAACGAAGAGAAACAGTAAAGACAGATGTGGTAACAGATGCTGCTCTGTTTTAAGAAATCTCTTAAAATAAAGGCTGGTTAAATCTGATCAAGGAACAGCCACAGGTGAGGGTCAGCTGTAATGACTCACGAGCCACGGATGAGGACCTGAGACTGACGATTGTTCACTTGGTTGTCGCTCTTGTGACGAAACTGCGGATCACAAAAACACAGTGCGTACTAGAAATATTCAGGACTCGTGGCTGTGCCTGCGCTGCGTGAAAACATACTCACATAGTCGTCTGTGGCATCCTTTACTGCAGTGATGCTCAGCACCAGAGCTAAAGGCACGATGGTAGTGAACCAGGAGAGGGAGGAGATCTGAGGTATCAACTGAACACAGGCAGACAAAAGATTTATTTGCAAATAATTTTTAAAAAGGAGCACAAAAGCAGTAATATACAGAGAGAGCTACATCTGATTCCTGCTATATTGCAAACAGCTTATGATGATGAGTGTACTTGACTGGACAAATCTCATATTCAGTACTGATGGTTTTTTTCATCAGATTCTCAACTGCAGAAAACTTGCTAATTCTCTAAAAGGCTTCTATTATAATAGGTTATTTTCCATTTCCACAACAGATTATAGATAAGTCATTTCAATTTTTTTGTATTTATCTTCATCTAATTTTGTATTGTCATGCTTTAATTAACAGTTAATGAAAGATCTTGGTCATTTAAGGCTCTTTGATTCCTCCTGTATTCCCCCTCCTCACCTGTAGTATGAGCAGAAAAAGAAAATAGGTGTTGGCTACTTCCTGGAACTGCTCAAACAGGTTGATGGGCAGAAAGGTTATGATGTTGTACTTGGATGTCATGATGTAGTTACTCTGGAGGATGATGAGGGAAGAAAATGCAGAATTATCCAAAGTCTTTCAGTTATTTCACTTCACAACTGTATATTTTGGAACATGAAGAGTAGAAAACAGTAGACTCTCTTACGGCATACTGAAACTTCTCGTTGTATTCTCTGTCATTGGCTCTGACCCTTCTCTCCTCCTCTGCACAAACAAAGCCCACAAGATGAGTCATTAAGACATCAAAACAAAAATATAGAGCACACAACCATAAGGGTGAGTGTTTTGTAGGTTTGTCAAACTGCAAAGTTTTAAAATGCCGGCGCTGTTAACATCCTCTGGAGACCTGGAGAATGAAAGAGTGAGGAAGACATGCACAGACACCAGGAAGTGTGCTGTGCATTGGCTGAGTGCAACAGATAGAGCGTGTCAGACAGGATACATACAAAACTAATAAGCTGGCCAATTACCTCTGATGTTTTATTAGCTGCTGCTACTCTGTTATTAACCAGATGTGCAATCTGGGCCAGTTACAAGTGTATGCATGAGTGTGCATGCAACTGTGTAGACACAGATGTGAATAAATATTAAAACAATCAAATTTATTTTTCCTGTGCACAATCTATTGTGCACCTCTCCTCCTGACCTTGCACTTTATCCTACTGCCATTTCTAAGTTTCTGTTGTGCTGATGCAAAGTAGTTCGGGAGTTCCCCTCCTCCTCTTCCTCCTCCAGCAGTCCCATCTCCTCTGATATTAATGAAATGGCTTTTAAAATGAAATGACTGGTCATTCTGGGCTGCGCACATATATGCACACCAAAGTAGCAGTTTTCAAGGCCAATGTCATATGCACGAAAACACAGCCTTTTAGCATACTTCTGACTGATGGCTGTGAAGCAACGAGGTGCTACAGGAAGGGACATCACACAACAGAAACCAATAGCCTATAATCAAATGCAGGCAACATAAGCAAAGACACTGTGGTTTCCTGTGTTTCCGCAACACTGTGAAGCCTTTCGCACTGCTCATAACCTACATCTGTGTCCCTGCTGCATTCAGCTTCACCAAACAAACTGAGCGTAGAATGAGCGTAACAATATTAGCAAATTTAAATGTATTCTGCTCAGTTTTAATAACAAGAGGTCAGTTCACAACCACAGTCACCTCATAGTGCTTTACCCTGTAAGGTGAAGAGCATTAGAGAAATAACACATGTTCCTATCTGTCGCTGTGGCTGTTGTTGAGTGGCAGGTCTGATTAGAAAAGATTTAAAAGAGAAAAGTGTTTTGGGCATGAACTCCCCTCTGCTGGATCGTCTATATACCAGATATCTGAGTGTATACAAAATCCCATCAGCTCTGGGTTAATGGCATTAATGATATGTCCACTTTCCTAAACTCTGGCAAATACAACATCAGGTTTGCGACTGTGAATGCGCACAGTCCGTCTAAATCTATTCTGTTGAAGTGCTTCCAATTCTCCTTGTCCCTCCTTGTTGTCTTTCCCTCTGGCATTTCTCCTCTCCATCTGAAGGTCATCACGCTGTTTTCTGGAGCAAGTGTCCACCAGAGAGATTTGTCTGATGCGCAGCGCCAAGGCTCCTGGGAAAAGGCAAAATGCCCGTGCCAGGTAAGCACCAATGCTGCCCACCATCTGAAGCCAGGACTAGACTGTGTCTGTCCCAGCCACTGCTGTGCAAGCTGACCACCTCAGCCTAAATGCACGAGCATCTTTAACAAACTGCTCAGTAAGTGTTTAATGTCTCTGACAACTTCAAGGGCATTAGAAGCCCTGACACAGACTGCATGCCATACTGTGAGTCTATATTAATCTATAAAGCTCCATTACAGAGAAACTATCAGTGGCAGCTTTACTTTGAGGATGAGGTTTCTGTAAACGACTGAGACACAAAGGAGTTAATGATTATTGATTTAAACTAAAATACATAATGCCATATAGAGTGAGTAACTATATCCTAATACAAAAGCACTCATTTTGTTTCATCCACCTTCCTGCCTCTTTCACACTCTCTCTGCTCGCAGCTGTGAGGACACAAGCCACAGATCTGAATCTCCTTACATCGCCACAAGTGACACACACTCGCACAGCAGAGTTAGTGCAGATTGAATTTATGCCAATGAGGATCATAGTCATTCAGCGTGAATTATGGGAAGCTTAATGTCCTCGCAATGACTAAAACTAAGTCAGGATCGGATCAGACTGCGGAGATGTGAGCATCACTCACTGTGGCCGATCTAATTAGGAGAAAGGGGGATAGCAGAATCACGTGCAGTCAAGTAAGCGCATACGGTGATCTAATTTGTTGGAAAACAACGCTAGTGACACAGTCGGAGAGTGATGGGCTGGAGGTCAAATGAAGGCGCACACCCAGATGATTTGAGACAGTAAAGCTAAGGAATAAGAACACAGACAAAGCAGTGCAGTGGAGGCTGGCGCCTGGGAGATTGATCAGTGACTTACGCAGCAGAGGCAAGGACACCAGGCACATAAATGCACCAAAACCTTGGTTTGTTTACGTTCACTGAAGTAATAGAGATTCACGGTGACCACTAAACAACATGAAACAGCTAAGATTAAACAGTTATTTTAAGTCTCTTTAGGTCAACTCCAGTGACTGCTAATAAAAAGATTTAAATGTCAAAAAAAGAAGCGCACTAAACGACAAGAAACAGCTCACTGCTATTAAAGCTTGACAGCCGGTGTTGGACGCTGATGTCTAATAAATATGAACACTGAGTGATGACACAAAGTGCTTACAGTGCAAAAAAAAAAAAGGTCTGTAATGCAGACGTGTTGTGATGAGGTGTGATGAGGTAATGTACATAAACACATGAAAAATGGGGTGAGAGGGATGAAGTAGCAGGAATGATACGTGGACTTAGGTGGGATGAAGATGAGAGATGATATTTATTTAAAAACAAACACATTGTTTGTACAATCAACAGCCTCCCGGCAGTGATGACAGCAAAGACTCCTTTCCATCTTCAGCCTTAATTCTCGTACCTGTCCGCCTCTTTTTCGATTTTCTTCCATCCTGTCCTCTCTTTTTCTTTCCTTGCAGGGGGAAGAGAACGACTGGAAACCATTTCTCCGGGATGTCTTTGAGTACTGTCATCTTAAATTTCTTTAAGTCACAGTTTGTTTGTTTCTTCTTGTTTTT
>VOQJ01047486.1:0-27782 GCA_015052665.1 Apistogramma diplotaenia | reverse complement strand
ATAGAGAACGTACGCATGTATATAATAATTTTATGTGTGTGTGTGTGTGTGTGTGTGTGTGTGTGTGTGTGTGTGTGTGTGTGTGTGTGTGTGTGTGTGTGTGTGTGTGTGTGTGTGTGTGTGTGTGATTGGATGAATGAGACTTGCAGCAGAAAGCTTTTCGGGTGCTCCAATTGAATAGAAAGGCACTATGTATGTACCAGTCCATTTGCCATTTATCCAGACATGACACTTTGTCATGGCCTTCACTATAATACCTGTATAATTTCTGTTTCCGCTTCTCTGAGCATCATTTGTTTTCCTGTTCTCAGATAATTAGTATTTCAGGCCCTTGTCCAGGACCTCTGTCCTCCTGCCTGTGACCCTGAAATCAAAGTCAGTGCATCACGCTGAAAGATGTCTCACTTCCTAAAATGCATGTGGAGGACAGGGGAGAGAGAAGCCGGAAGAGAGAAAAGCTGTATCCTTTGTAGGAGTGTGGTTTTTCAACATATAAAAGAGGTGTGACACACAGCTGGAATGCAGCTTACAAACCATCACGGGAGGACTCTGCAGTCCCACAAATTCTTAACTTTTCACACTTTTGCTGGGAATTTAATTTAAGATGTCCTCAAATATATGGAAAAAAAGCAATGCATACAATTAAATATGACATTATAAATGCAGCAGTAGTTGGGCTACTGTAAAAACAACTTGTGATGCAGCTGTGTCAGCCTTGACATGTAATTAAGCTTGCACTAAAAGGATGACTCCAGAATGTGACATTTTGTTAAACTGTTTTCTTTCTCACCTCCTCTGCTCACATAGTGGGAGAGACAAGGAGAGGAGAGGAGAGGAGAGGAGAGGCAAGGAGACCCTTGTTTGGAGACCTTTTGTTAGCGTTCACTAGTTTGAACTGATACTCTGGTTCTGTTTGCACTTATCACATAACTGAGACACTTGATCTGTGCAATTACTTTTAGGGGGTCTGAAAAGCGTCTGCTCATGGCTATAAAGCCTCTCTGTCAGGCATTAGCTTACACCTACTACATCAACTTCACACACCCTAAAGGTGGGGTTTAGGAATGCTATTCCCAGGTGTTTTCCATTCATTTTTAACATCTGATCCAGTTCAGGGTTGTAGGAACGCTGGGAGCCTATCCCATCTGATGTAGGGCAATGTACAACCTGGACAAGTTACCAGTCTGTTGCAGGGCTAACAACCATTCACACTTATGGCCATATTTAGAACCCCCAATGAACCTAACAAGAACACCTCTGGACTGCGAGAGGAAGCTGGAGTACCTGGAGAGAGCTCACACTGGCACAGAGAGAACACGAAAAACTCCACACACGAAAGCACCAGCACGCTGCCCCTCAGGTGTAAGAGCAAGCAGCGAGCTATAAATAATTTTTAATTTAGGAACCTTCTTTGTTTTTAGTAGCGCTCACCAGTTTTTTCTGGTCTGTATTCTAATGCAGTGTTTGGCCATTGTTCATAAAAAACTTTGTTTTCACTCAGAATATAATTCAGCTTTCAGCTGTTTCCATCCGCTTGCTTTATGTTTCTCCCCAGAGAACCGCCTGTCTGGGCAGCTGCACGTAATGAGTACAGTACATTATAAAAGTCTGTAAAGTGCTGAATGGGTTTCGGCTACAGTTTCTGTATGCGTATTAGCATCCTCCCAATACACCCGCACTTTTCGTGTATAGATTAATATCTGTATGGTCATTTGTTTAACTGCAGTTGTCACCGTTAAGTCACCAGGACCACCAGCTGAAACTAGCTTAGTTATAGATGTAATGAATGTGTGTAATGTGTCGTGCTCACCTGGAGGAGGCCTCTTTCTGAACATATCCACTCTGCTGGCGTCCTTCTGCTATAGCCCATGGGACTGTCTGCCAAGGGAAAGAAAGGAGGTGCACGAGACAGTCATAAAGAGAGGCTGAGCAGGATACAGTGGCGACGACAGAGTTGACTGATTACAGAGCGTGAGCAGGAAAAAAGTGAAACGAGAGCCATAAAAATCTGATTGTGCACTGAAGAGAAGCGACTCTTTTTGTCAGGTGGTGCATCCTATTTACTGTAATGTGTCTACTTTTCTTTTCACAGCTTTGAGCTCGCAGTGAGAAAGTGAAAATCAGTCATGCACTGAAACCGCTGCACGACAGGACACACGCACGCACGCACAGACACACACATGACCCTCTCTGGTCTCTGGCCATAATGAGGAAATGACATTCAGCAGACAGTTGCATCTGCCTCTGTAGCACACTGTGTCTGGGGATTGGTGGCTGGGGCCAGATCCACTGTCAGTCTCTCCCTAAAGTGGATCAGAGAGAGTAATGGAGCAGCAGTTTTTGCATGCATAGCACAGTTAAGCATCTTCTCTTCTCCCACTTCTCTCTTCTCTCCATTTATGCTGACCTGTTAATCTCACCCATCTCACTGCTTTTATTCATTGTGTTTTACCACATCTAAGTACTAAAGCTAAAAGGCAGATGATGAGAAATGAGGCTGCAAAGGTTAAGCACTACAATCTTTGCCTTGGGTTTGTTGTGCATACTACAAGATACACACAATATGACAGTCAGCGGTGCTCAAGGGAGCCAGTATCCAATCAATACTCTTGAGAAAGAGCTGCTCTGTCTTTCTCCACGTGAGCTGGACTGATCAGCTTTCAGCTACAGTTTCTAGCACATCCCTGATCCTTTTTCCATGTTTTCTACTTGCTTTCTATCCTATACGACCCGTTTATCATTCTAACGGATACTAATGAGAGGCAGTGTTTACCATGTTCTCGCACCTCCCTCCCCTCTCCAGCCTTTCAGTTGCACCCCCCCCCTTCCCTGACACACACACACACACACACACACACACACACACACACACACACACACACACACACACACACACACACACACACACACACCATCTGTGGCTGGCATCTTGTATAACCCAGAAGACCCACAAAATGCCTTTATGAAATAATGCTGGCAGCCGGGGGAGTGAGGACACAATAATTATCTGTAAATATCTGACCACCTTTCTTGCCCTCTGAGTGAAATTCCTTTCCGTGTCTCCTGCTGGCGTTTGGCTGACATTTCAGAGGATTTGAAACTCCAAAATTCCTTATTAAGCCATTTTACAGTGTTATTAATCACCTCAGAAGTGAAAAGCTAACATACAGGAGAATAATACAGCAGTCCTGCTAGGATGTAATTAAGAAAATGGTCATAAGGCACCTGCTGTGTTACATTTGATGAATGCTAAATAGCACACTTTACAGCCCCCCCTTTGGTGATGTATTACTGTTACTTTTCTATATCTGCATGACACCCTGCTGAAATAAATCTCAAGAGTACTACTTTCATGCCACAACTTTCATAAGGAAGTACAGAACACGAAACTGAAACAACAAAAGATTAAAAGATAATTAACAAAGTTACAACATTATGCAACCAGTCTGCTCCCAGAGCAGCCTAAATATATTTCCAGAGGCCAAATTAAATGACTTGATTTTCCTCTTGTGTCTCTTGTAGGTGGTGCATTGGTTTGATCTTTTCCTAGTATGCGCTATAGTCCACGCACCTTCTCTACACAGGGTCATATCAAAGCATTTTGAAGGCTAATCCCTGATAAATACATAAAATCAACATTATATTCTGTCAGAGTAAAATGAAAGCAAAACTGCCTAAAATTAAAAATATCAAAAGGAAAACAACAAAAAGTTAAACCAATACAAATCTACTTTTATAGACTACCTGCCTTTCAAATCATCCACTCCATTACAAGTCAATTCTGTCTGATATCAGGTTAATATACAACCATAAATACCACTAATATGCTAATAAAACGTTGCGTTTGCTTACACCCATTCAAATAAAGCTATAATTCGGCTGTTTACCACTGTGGCAATTTCCAGAAGGAAGCACAGAACAAAAAGCTGGATAATTCTAACACAGCATTATTTTAATGCTTTCTAGTCTATGCCTACATTGTTTTTTAAGGATACTTACTCCTCTCTACGAACATATTAATAAATATTTATCATAGCTACACAGAATCCTATTAAAAACAGTTCTAACAAAGGTATACGCCCTGCCTTTAATACAGTCATTTCTTAAGAAAGCTTACTGTCCCGCAAAGGTCATGCCGCTGTTGAAAGCAACCAAACGCGCTCAGTCTGGTGATGTCGCTCCAGTGACAGGACTAACTTTCACTTTGAGTTTGGGAAATGTTATCATGACTAATACCAACCTACAGTCTCTGCAGCAGAGGTGTGAGGTTGAAAGTCTACCTACTGTACACCGGTGCAGTAACAAGAGCTGAGCACTTCACAACGTAAAGCGTAAAGCATCAGTATTTGCAAATGATAAACAGATTACACAGCAGATCCTCATGGCCACATAAGACGATGATAAGACAGCTCAGCACACATTTCTTACCTTGGCTATTTTGCGTTATACGCGGATTTCTTTTGGAGGCGTGCTCGCTGCTCCTGTCGCCGAGGTCATGGTGAGGTTTAGGGGATGAAGCGGCGCCGCTATATGGTATGATAAAGGCCACTGAGGTGGGAGGGGGGGAACCGGCAAAGGGGATGCGCTGCATGCACCGTGCAGAGGTGAGGCAGGGTTTGGCGTCAGCTGTGGGAGAGGAGGAGGAGAAGGAGCACGCGGAGGGGTTGCACCTCCTTCACGTTCTCCTCTTTCTGAACTTCCTGCAATCAGGAAGCTAATTTTTACATCACACTGACTGGGCGTCACCTAGGTGTTTGATTACTCTATAAAGTCTGGCAGCACACTCTTCTTCAACATTTCAGTCAGGCTGATTGCACGTGCTCACGGCTTTTCAACACTTTATACCTGATTAACAGTCGCTCCCTCAGCAGCTTGAACACACCTCACCGTTTTTGAAGGGTTTTATTTAGTGTGTGTGTAATAGCGCCCTCTATCGGTCAGTCAGCGTATCTCCAACATTTGTTCACCCCTCCACTCCATGATGCAAATAACACTTCACTGTATATCGATGTCACACTGAAACTGTGTTATAACAGGCTAATTTTCTGATCCGTATTATGGTAACATGGTTTCCGTCATGTAATGACAATAAAACTCTACTCTACTCTAAGCTGAAAGCATTGCTTAAAATTCTGTATATTTTTTCAGTTTGCAATAATACAGGCCAAGGCGTGTTTTGTAAACGAGCTGCACTGTGGAAAATCTATATTAGAAACTGCTCAAAGTGGAAATAATTTCAAATTCATGAGTTCTAGGTATTATGAGGCTGTGCGTGACAGGTAAATACAGTTGTGCATTCTAGGAACAAAATATGATCTAAAAAGTTTATTTTTAATATTAAAAAAATACTTTAACAGAACTGTTAAATTCAGAAACACAGTCCATAGATATCTATTGCTCAAATGATTATGTACATGCAGAAATAAGCAAAAACCGTGCTTTACAAATTTATCAGACCACCACCCAAAGTAAGGTTTATGCCGCAGCTGCTTAGCAGCACAGGAAATGACCAATATCATGTTTCATCTTTCTGGAAGATGCCAAATTAAAGTGCAATCCTGAACAGATAAATGTGTTTCAGTGATTGAATATTATGCTTTATTTATTTATAGTGTGCCATCTCAAATTTGTAATAAAACATGGATTTGTTTTCTTATTTGCCTAACAGTAAATATTTTTACATTTCTACAATGTGTTTTATTTTTATGTCATGTCTAATAAATTAAGCACTGTAAATGACCTGTGGACAAAGCAGTGAGGGGAAAACACTGATATAAGAATCACTCACTGTATGTTTCTCTACAGGGACAGTCTTCATCAGGGATATTATACTCATGTGTGGCTTTTACCTTATTAACATATAGAATATAGTACAACCTCAATTCAAATAGTTGAGGTTGGGACACTGTTTATAATTTTAGTAAATCAGAATGCAATAATTTGCTAATCTTAAATCCATATTTTATTCAGAATAGAAAAACATCAAATGTTTCAACTGAGAAAATGCAGCATTAATACAAATAAGTCATTTTGAATTTAATGGCAGCAGCGCCTCTCAAAACATTTGGGACAAGGACCCTCATTAAACTCTGGGAACCGAGACCACCAGCTGCTGCTTTTGGGAGACGAATGTTGTCCCATTCTTGTCTGGTGTGGATTCCAGGTGCTCGACTGTCCCGACTCTGTCCTCTTGTTTCATGTTTTAAATTGGTCAGAAGGTCAGCACTAATAGAGCCATGCTGTTGTAATGGCTGTAGTACGCAATTTAATATCATCTTTCAGAAATATACAGGATCTTCCCTGAGAAGAAAAAAAAACCACTTGCTCTAAACCCAGTATATACCTCGGACCCCCAATACTGTCAGGGTTGCAGACTTTTTAAACTGAGGGCTGATGGTCCCGCTCCTCTTCAGTCCAGAGGATGTGACATCCATATTTTCCAACAACAATTTCAAATTTTAGTTAATCACAATTCATTCCCCATACTGGGCTTTCACGTGACATCATCCCAGCAATAATTGAGGGAAAAAGTAATAAAAAAAAAAATAGTTGAATTTAATGAGCACTGCAAAAACATAAATTTTAAACAAACATTTGTATCAATCTAAAAACCACAAACTACACCTGTTATACCAATCACACCCCACCCCCCCCCCACAAAAAAACCAGGTCTTAATTCTATTCTAACCACACTTAAATGTCCAAAGACATGCAACACTTGACCCAACTCCCAAAACTACTAATACTGTACTAAAGATCCTTCACTACAATGCAACCTCTCACACACCAGTAGAAGGCCATCACCTCCTGGAGCTTCCACAGAAGAGAACTAGCACCCCAACCCCCCCACACACACACCTTCCTTTCAAGGCTCCTCTGCCAATCAAAACAGCAGCAGCAAACTGCCAGGTGGCACTCGTTACAGTGAGATTTACAAAAAAAAGAAAAAAGAAAATCACTGCCTTCTGTTTTTAATTTCAGTTTTGCACAACAACCCAACTTGTTGGAACTTGGGCTCCATTTATGCCATAAGCAAAGAACCCTGAGGTGGCATGGTTAATACAATAGAACAAAACACAGCTTCATGGACAAAAACTGGACCCAGAATGGAAAAATCAACCCTAATCTTGTTAGATTGGCAGCTGAACATTGGCGGTTACACTACAGCAGAGAGGAACCACAGTCTGTTACCACAGACCATGAAGGTTGTCGCTGCCTTCTTCTCCAATCTGCTGCTTGTGAAATAATATCTTCATGTGACCATATCAGTATCTCACACGCTCCCAGATAGATTCCTCAGTAGTTTGAACACATGGAACAAAGTAATTTATTCACTCTACATAACATATTGACTGGCATAATGTAATGCTTACATTTTAAGTCTCTCTAGCCTCTATGAGCGAGCACAGGTCTAAAACACTGATGAACAAACTCTGTTATGTAGACCCACGTGCCATGCCACGCATGTCCTGACGGACTTATGGCAAAGCATGCATTTATTACCAATGCAAAACAAGATGTGGCCCGCGTCACCACTGAGTCAAAGCATAAATAAAAGCAATTTTTAATAAAGGGGGCAGAAAGTACAGTCTTTTTAAATAAAGTCACAGCTATGCATGGATTTTTTTTGGATTGCCAGAATGTGAATATAAGACTCAACAACAACAAAAAAAGGACCAAGACATCTGATCTACAAAGCTCATGCTAGCGATGCTCCTAGCTGGATATAAAGGGAAAGAGGAGAGTCATTGATTTTTAATATTAAATCATTGTTCTGAAAAAGCAGATGTCATTGTAAATAACTTTATCTTATGATTGATACACATTTCAGCTGCCTCCACTTCTGCAGGCTGTGTTTCAGAGGCAAACGGCAACATCATTTGAAAAAGGATTTTCATGCCCCCCTCCACACACACGTTCTTCCAAGGTGTCTGAGACTTGGCAGCGAATAAGTTCAGTGATTCAATTTTTGAGATTTTTCAGTCAGAGCAACAGTTAAAAATGTGCAGCCTTTAACTCATCTCCTTTTCCCCATGTGGTGAGTTGCTGCTCTTTTGTAAGTGTTTCACTGATGGTGGAGATCCTCTCGTGGTGCTCTGGGTCAGGCAGCTGCCAGTCGATGAAGAACAGATACATGAAACTACCGAACACACCTCCAACAAGTGGAGCCACCAGTGGCACCCAGAACCAGTAATTGTAACACCTGCAGAACAAAGAGGCAGCGGGATAACATGGTTACATTATTGCTACTTTTTTACATCATCAATAGCTTTCATAAATAATGTTTCTCTAGAAAAAAACAAAAAAACAAGTTCAATTGATACATTTGTACTGTAACTCAAATGAGAAGAGCTGGTCTTTGTTTAATTAAAATTACATCAAGTTTGTGCGTCTTAGCTTGTTTCAGTGTTTTTCTTCCTACAGACTTAATGCAGCTTTAAAATATATTTGTGGAACCAGAAAAAAAACAAACCCAGAGACCATCCTGAGATTACAGAGAGAAAAAGGCTATATTAAGGAAAGCCTGAACACCAAATTTAAATACAGCTGAAACAGGCCCTAACACATGTATCATTGTTATGTTGCCCAACTTAAAATAAAAAAAAAATCCACCTTTGTCCTCGTGCTCTGTACAGTAAGACAGATAAGATACTTACGTGAAGACCTCGGTCCCCCAGCCTGCAGCCAACGTAAAGAGGCGAGGCCCCAGATCACGGGCAGGATTTATGGCAGCGCCACAGTTAGCCGACATTGACATGGAGATCCCCAGCACAATCCCTGCCACTATAACAGGAACCAGCTCAGAGGGAGCGGGGGTGTTCCTCTTTTCCTCCAAACCCAGGATACACAACATCAACATGCTGGTGCCCACTACCTAATGAAATATGCAATTAATACATTAAGTACAGGAACAGCCGCTCAAGATCTGATCCTGTTATCAATCCTACTCACTTGGTCAAGGAAACTTCGGCCCACACCCACAACGTCTGTGGGGTACGTGGCAAATATTGACGCGGTCTCATTTGTGCCATATACAGTCAACACTCCTCCACTAAAATTCATTATAGCATCTGCGACAGGAACAGAGGTATTGTAGGAGACGGGAAAACAAACTAAATTTGGATTTATGTGTGTCAGAAAATAGAAAGACAAACCGTAGTAAACCAGATAGACAATCCCCGATGCCACAAAGGCCCCCACCAGCTGGGAGAGGAAATAGGGCACCAGCCTCGACCAGGACACCTTCCCCAGAACACAGAAACTCAGAGTCACCGCTGGGTTCAGATGAGCACCTGCAGGGATGTAGGGGACAAAGAATAAAAGGAAAGTGGAAGTTTAAAGGGAAGGCAATTAGACACATTGGAAGATAACATATCTGATTATCTGTATTATTGGTGCTTTATAGTGTGATGTAAGAGGATTGTCACAGGTATGAGCCAAGAGAACTACTCTGACAAGATGAATTATGCCTCTGTTCAGAGATCCGGTGATAAGCCTCATTAAACAGACTTTTATTGCAGTTATTTAATAGCTTGGGTTTATAGGCTGTGAAAAGCTGATGGTTTTAGATTGATTGGGGCAAATTCTTTAAAGTTTAAATGTGATACAATGCAAGAAAAAAAGTGTACATTGTACCTGAGATGCCCTTGGTGAGATACATGGCTGACATAACACCCACGGAGAAGGCCATGTTGACAGACAGAAACTGGCCTTTAGTCTCATTGCTGGTTTTTACCTGTGCAGCAGCAGCACAGCCAAACACCTGCATGGCAGATGAAGAGGACAGAGAAAGAGGAAGTCTGAAGTTATTGCAAACCTCAGGTGAGCAACAAACAAAAAAAACACTTCAAGGCTAAAATCACAACAAAGCTGTATGTGCCAGTTTCACCTTTTCTTTGACTAATTATTAATAGTTCAAAGACAAATTTGTTAAAGTGTCATTTAATCTCCTCCTCTTTAGACTTTGCAATAAACAGTCTTATCTAAATAACCAGACAATGTTACATAATTGTCCCACCACAGACAAGAACACGTTACATACATAAAAAAAAAAATTAAACCCAAGAGGTGCAAAGCTAATGAAACTTTATGTGCCATAGATCACTAATTGTTGTAATCTGTATTACTTGTAGGTCAAGGTTACATTAAAATCTCAGATTTTGCAATCAGGTAAAATTATGGGAGGCTTGATGGCCATTTGTTCCAAATGAAATGGATATTTTAATGCATTATGTTTATGTGCATAAGTTAATTTGCCTAAATTTTATAAATGAGTTAATTAGTGCCCAGAACTGTGTTTTCTTTAAGAGACAAAGTGCTAGTGTGAGAGAAAGAGCATGTAAATCCCTCCATCACCTTCATTCTACACTTAAAATATATTTTCCCCAAGATGTTAACTTTAAGTAATTTGATTACATGTAAATTGGGTACATAAATACAAAGTTCAATGTTATGGAATTTGATCACATGAAAATTACATGGTTGATATGCATTCAGTTTATAAGCATATTTTCCTTAATGATTAATTATCTGAATAAAACATTTGATTTTTGATATTTCAGTTGCATTTGACTCAGTCATTGCTTCTTGTTCATGAGGACTAAAATAATTTTTTTGACCTGACTCCAGTCTCAGTTTTAGTGATAGTGTATTTACAGTAATGTGAAGCAGAGTTTTCACAGGACAGTCGTGCAGTCCTACTCATCAGCATTAGGTTGAAGTAATTATTTTGAGTATGACTATCAGCCTCTCGCATTCTTTCTTCAGTTCATTTGTGGGTATTCTTTTATGCAGGGCCCTCTTAATGTCCCACCACAGCATTTCAGCCGGTTTGGACTTTGACTGGCTCGTTGCAGCACCGTGATTCTTTTCTTTTGGTTTTCACCAAATATGATGCTGTGCATTACAGTCGAACACATCCAATTTGAGCTCATCCTTTCAAAAGTAATTTCTTCCAGAATTACTGTTGGTAAAACCTGATTAGACCTGAGCCATACTGCCATGATCCTTTAGAGAGAAGAGGCCTCCTCCTGGCAACAAGCCATACTTGTGCAGTCTTTCTGATTGTACTCTGATGACCTTTAACATTTAAAATGTCACTGTATGCACACTGTACGAGATAAAATTATTTATTAATGAGTCCATAAAAAAAGTCCCCACCATCTGCATGAAGATGCATTGCATCTCAAAAGAGCAACAAGTGCTATCTTAATGTGATGCTATAATACAACTAACGTTTTTGAGTTTTTTAATTCAATAAACATTCTGTCAGAGTGAGGGTGTAATACCTAACCTGGAACTACTCATGTTGTGTGCGCTGATTTAAAAATATCTTAAAATTATTACACAGAAAAATGAACAACTAAAGGTTGATTGTTAGACTGGGTCTGGTTTAAAATTTTAAGTTGCATATTCACATGCCGCTTTTCCAGTTTTGCTTTTATTTTGAAGGAAACGCCGTTTGATTCCTTTTGCCCTTTTGATTCAAAATCAAAATGCAACTCAAAGCCTCTTACCAGCAAGACGAGAGTTCCCAAGAGTTCAGCCATGCACTCTCGCACGAGGGGACTCCTCACCCTCATTGCACGTAGCTTCATCATGGCTGGAGTTAAATGAGAGCCCTCTTCTTAGCTCACCCCGCTGAGCACAGTGGCAAATGAATACTTCTGTCACGCCTTCGGGGGATTTGCACAAAGTAGCCCATATCCCACCCCCCCCAATCTCCTCGTCGTCCCCAGCTGGACAAACACTACTTATTTATGGGGTTGTCACGCCTCAGGATTGGTCAGCGCAGTGAGCGTAATTGGCGCAGCTGTTAGAGGCTGATACGAACAGAGGCCATAAAGCCCCATTATAGATTAACACCAACAGATCCTTGTTAACTCCTTAAAAGAAGCCGCCTAAGGATGCTTATGACAATTAACTAAGTTCTACTTCTATGTGCTACTGTTTTTGTCATTAATCTGCACTACACCGGTTTATTTACCGCTGCTTTCCTTGCACTCATTGGTGCATTTTTGACTATTGATGAATTTGTGTACTGTTTTAATGAAGTTTTTCTTCGTCATTATATTATTTATTATATTTTAATTAAATATATTTTGTGTAGAGATGAAAAAAAAGAGTGGTTCCATAGTGGAGCAGTTTACACATTTGCCTCAAATGAGGAACTCGCCCCTCTTCGCTGCTGGGTGGAGACACAACGCTCATTGGGGGCTGGTAGAAAGGGTCTCCAGCAATACCGAATTGTGACCCCCACCGCCAATGAATAAGGGAGAAACCGGAAGTAGATCTGTATCACCGAAGTATGGCCTTTACTGCAAGTATATATAATATATAAATAAATATGCTTTGTGCAGGAATATACCGCATTGTGTTTACCTAAAGCACATTTCTGAGTGTGTTTATACGTAATAATACCAAGGGAACATTGTCCATTAACGTTAAGTTGATCATTAATAGTTGTTCATGGATGTTCTTCAAACATTGGACTGCTGTAAATCTAACTCAGCAACAATCAATCAGCAAAATATGTAAAATGTTTAATTAGCAGGATTTGAAAATAGACCGCAAAGCCTGTTCAATTATGAATTTCCACGCAGAAAGGTGCTAAACAATAAACGCACAAACTCCTGACGCACCATTTGTTGCTGATAGCCCCTCTCATCATCGCCGTGATGCGTGTCACTGTGACCCGTACTGTACCACTGGACTCTGGACTCTTACAAGATTATATAACCTTAATATTTGCTGTATTTGTGCTGATTAGGCCTGCAGAGGCACCTGACCGAGGCATGAACATGGCATTTGATAGGATATTAAACAAGTGTCTGTCACATCGGGTTACTCTTGCTCATTTTTGTTAGAATTTGATCGAAAATCTTTCCAAAAACAGAAACTTTGCCTTTGTGTTGAGAGGCTGCACTTTCAGATGCATCACAGTTTCTGATTGTTTAGAAGGAAAGATACTTTAAACTCCGGTGCACTTTACTCCCTCTGCTGGTTGTAAGAATGACAGACATTTTTATTAAACATTTTATTAAAAAGAAATATAAAGTCTTAATGGAAAAATTATTAACTATTTACAGTATATTACACTTAAAGGTGCCAAATAACCTGTTTTGAGCTGATCAAACTCTCTGTTACAAATGTTGAATGCTTTTAATACAGACTGATACAGACGTATGCCAGGCCTGAGGTAGAAATATCCTGTTTTTAAAAAAGAGAATGAGAGAAAAATATACACCTTTGACCTGGTCTTCAAGCTTATCTTTCTTTTTGCTTTAGGGCATTGTTATAATTACTGCAGAAAAACACATTTGTTTTAATGACATCATGTCCAAAGTTGAAGTTCTTCGCAGCTGCAGGCCTTTAGGTTTTTGGCCCGTCCCCTGAATGTTACAGGGAGTAAAGCACTTCCTTAATCCTTGTGTTTCCGGATGCTAAAGACAGCGACGCAGCAGCACTTCCACAGGCCCAGGGGGAAGTCCTCTGATCAAAGTCCAGGCCTCTAAGCGCCTCATCCCCACCACACTTGTCCCTTGAATTTCTAGGAGCTCATCACCGGGACAGACTGTGTCAACAGGCCCTCCTGAGGGGAAAAAGAGAGAAGTGGCTATTATTGACTACTATATATGCATTTGTATGTTTGTTAACAATCATTTAACAAACCAATTTCATTGTACAGCTGTATAATGACAATAAAGGCTATTCTATTCTATTCTTCTATTCTATGATGAGACAACCTTGGAAGCTGTTTGTTTTTACTGCTATATCCAACAGATTATCGAAGGAAATGTTGACCGATAGAATGCTCAGTTACTTTTTCTATTGGGCAAGAGATGGGGTACACCTTGCAGACGTCAACATACACACAGACAACCATTCCTATCTATAGTCAGAATGTGGAGAAAACCCAGGTACAGGGACAATATGCAAACACCACACAGAAGGGTCCCAGCTGGCTGGTGTGTTTCCTTCCTGTGAGTCAACAGTGCTAACCACTCCTCCACTGCAGCCAGTGCTGTAAATCAGTGAGTATGACTGCAAAGTAAACTTGTTTTTTTTTTTTTTTTGCATTTTTGTCTGTTTTCATTTCCTCAAATGCAAAACAACAATGTGGATTTGAATTTGAAATATGAATTTAAACCTCAGGATTTCCTCAACGAACTGAAGGCCAAGAGTTTCGGTTCTCACCTTGGAAGATCTTCTGCACAGTGAGCGGTCTGTTCCCCAGACTGGAGCCTTTACCTCCCTCTAGGCTGAAGCCCAGGTCCCTGCTGTTCTTCTGCAGTTGCACACACACTAGGTGGCCTAAAGGGAGTGGAAAACAGAGGTAAAGTACACTTTAAATTCAAGATTAAAGATGTCTTTTCAGATCTTTATTGAAGTATGACCGCTCACCTGCTTCATACTGTTCCTGTGTTTGTCCCTGATTATTTCCCTCTTCTCCCTTCTTAGGAGAGTCTGTGACGTCCCCCCTCCTGAGGACCACAACTACCATGTCCCGAGCCTTGGCCCTCCTTAAAACCCTCAAGGCTTCCCAGTGGGCACTCCCAGATAGTGCTGTACCATTGATGGATAAAACCTGGTCACCTTCCTTTATAGAGCCTTGCTTGGCTGCAACACCTGTGTGAAAAACTTTGTGAACCTGAGCAGAGGACAAGAAAAAAGAAAAAGACATGAAGACACTGAAAACAACACATTAAATATTTGCCAAGGCGAGGCAGGAAGGAATATTTTCTCACAGTGATGGGCTTGTTTTGGTCCACGCCTCCTGCCAAACTGAAGCCCAGTCCAGTTCCCACTTCTTTATGGAGAACCACCACCTGCACATCATTATAGTCCTGAGGGAGACACAATTGTGACAAAATATTCAAAATGTTCACTGTGACTTCAGGTGTTGCTGTTTTGGTTTTTTTTTTTAAAAAAAAGGCAGATTTTTGTTTGAGCTTACTCAATTTAGACCGTTGATTTTAATAGTCGGTACTACATGTGCTTTAGTAAAAGCATATCTGGATACAGGTTATTGCAAAGCATTAAAGGGACCCGTGAAATCACCAGTGCAACCACAACCAGCAAAAGAGCAAACAGCTGACTGCAGACCACAGTAAAGTTTTAACCTCATGCTGTTTTTACCTGCAGGGCATCATCCCCCAGGTTCCTCACTTCCTCTACAAGCTTGTCAAGCTCCTCGGTGGGCAGCACAGACACACATGAAAAGCTCGACATATCCGAGCTCAGTGAGGCGGACCGCCGGTCAGCTGATTGCCAGTCATCGCTGTCAATCTCTGAATCGTAGTCAGCTCCGGCAAAATTACACAGGTCTGAAAGACTGGGGGGGATAAAAATGAATCAGCTGCTTTAATGAGCACCGCCTTCAAAGCAGAAATATGCATGCACAGTACACACCTGAGAGAGAAGCTCCTGTGATCGGACTGACTCATATTACTGGTGATGGTAACTGAGGACCCTCCAGAGTCTGAATCGTAGTTTGAATCTTCATCTTTCTGCGTGCTTTCATCATCATCCATATCTTCATCATCACTAAAGACCTTCAGATCTGGGTTCAACCCAGCTATCCAAGCGTTCAGGTCCATAATCCGCTTCTTCCCTTTCGGGGTTGCTGTTCTGACACCTGGGGAGGTGTGATCTTGAAGGTTGCTGTGGGACGACGCGGCAAGAGCGCGAGGATGAGAGTCTGGATCGTGAGTTTTGGTTTGATGCGTGACGACAGGAGTGCTTCTCTTTTCACCGTCTGCAGTGGGAGTGTCATTCCCCTGCTGTGCCAGAGGTGAAGCAATCAGCAAGTGGTTAGGGCTGTTTGTTGGAGTCTGTTCATCATCACTTTCTGGTGAGGTGATTTCAGAGCGTGTCCTCTCCCACTGTAAAGGGCCACAGGGCTGTAGTGGGGCTGGTGTGCTGCTGGCTGTCTCTTCGGGGCTCGGGGCTTTGAGGAAATCTGTCTCATGTGTGCCAAGCTTTCCATTCACAGCTCCGCCCCTTTGAGGCATCTCTGGTGTAGTTCTGAGTCTGGAAAATGTATCAGATTTTTCAGAACAGTTGTTTTTCCCTTTCTGATCCAAACTATTTAATCCCGTCTGTTCCTTCTCTGTTCTTAGTCCAACTTCATCTAGTGATGAAACCTTCTTTCCTGTTCCCATCACATTGTCTTCAGCTTTATCATGTGCTTCCTCGCCTTCTTTAAGTCCCTCCCACTTTTTCCTTAGTTCTCTTATTTCTGATGCTGACCCGCTCTTCTTCACTCCTTCATGGCCCGTGTTGACCGGTGATGGAACAGAAAAGGTGCGTCTGGGCCCCGGTGCCAAACCTTGAGCTCTCTGTGTCAGAGCCTCAAACTGATTGATCTTGTTTCTCACACTGGCTGCTGTTTTCCTTTTGGTTTTCTGTGGATTCATCTCAAACACATCCTCGCAATTGTTTAGTTCACTCATTTGATTTGCTCCGTCATCTGCATTTGTTTTTCTAACTCTGAATCCAGATGAATCTCTAAGAAAGTCAGACGTCTCTTCTGAGAAAATGTTTGGCTGCTGATTTGCCCGAGCAGCTCTAATCTGAGCGGCCACACTGGACCTACTCCTGGCTCTATCCAGGGACTTTGTACCTGTTTCCACAAACCCCTTGCCCCAGTTAATGCCACCTTCCTCTGCATATCTCCCCTGTGTTCGCCATCCCGGCGAGCTCTCTCTGCTCATGCTTATCCCAGGAGAAAATGAAGTTGCGCGACCTGAAGTATTGGTGTCTTTTTGTGTGCAGATAAATGGCTTCCCGCTTTTCACTGGACTATAAGTCTCCCCTGAGAAGAAACCCAAAGGTAAAGTTCCTCGTGCTGTCTTCTCTGGTGACTTTTGTCGTGGTGAAATAAGGGAATCTACTGATGTTTCATGGTTATTACAGGAATTCCTCCTTTTATTGTCATCCACCTGACCGAAACCAGTAGCAGCAGGTCCGTAGAGTTTCTCTATTCGCTCCAGTATACCTTGGCCGGCTTTGGACCCCAGTGAAAAAGTTGTTTCTGTGCACTTACAGCAAGACGCAGACAGGGTTCTTAACCTGGAAGGCAGAGTGTTACCCCTAATGCCGTTTTCCAAAATCTGGCTTCTGTCTCGAACATTACTTGCACCTGCAGAATTACGAGCCTGTAGTGAAGAAATCCTGTCCTGTACACCGCCTTCAATTCTTGTCCGCCTTCCCTCCAAAAGTCCTGCCTGTTTACCGATGTCCCCTCCACTTTTCTTGGACAGCTGAGAAATGTCAGCTCTGGCACAACGATCAGGGCTTCTAGCCCCTGTTCTGAAATCTAAACTCTTACTTCTACTCGTTAGGTTCGATGCCCTCCACTCAGACCTTCCCCGGCTTTCGAATGCAGGGTTTTCCCTTCTTTCAGTGCCAAAGTCTGGGATTGTCTTGTTTGTTCTTAAACTGCTGCCACTCCTAGTCTTGGATTCATATCCAGTGATTGTGTCATCATCCTTATTAGTGACATTTGTGCCAGTGTGAGTTCCACATCGTTCTCTTTCTGCAACTTCTTCTGTGCTCTGCTGCTTCCTGACACATGACTTGCGAGAGAGACTGTATGTGGGAGAGTTAGCTGAGCGGACGGTGAATTTCATCCCTGTCCTCTGCTTGCTATACTCACTCTGTGAAGCTGGGAGAAAAGACGAGTCCATTGTCTGAGAGTAAACAAAGTTAATGACCTCCTGCCAAATGCCAGATCCCAAAAAAAGAGCGGAAACGTGAACTTGATATTTTGGGGAATCCAAGCAGCTGTTTTTTTTTTTTAGGTTGCACTCTGGAAGCAGTTCATCTGGAAGCTCCCGTTTTTGGGTGTGTAAAAAACAAATAGTGGCACAGTTACAATCCTCTCATTAGATTCTTCCATAGAGAGACATCTTCAGTTCAGAAGTCTGATATTCCTAATTGTCCTCTGGTTTGTGGTCTGGAAGCGAGGTCTCCTCTGGCTTTTCTTCTCCTTTTGACCGCAGGAGACTTCGGTTCCCCAGCTCGACCTCAGTGAACAGCTCCCATTGCCTGCCAAGCATAAAAATGCACAAAATGTTACTCTCGGAATGGATTGGACTGGAATGTAGAGATATGTTGATTGTGGTTACTCTGGTCACTCGGAACGGTCAACAGAATCCCGGAGCGTTAGAGGACAGGGAGCGTCACATGTGGAGTATGATTCGGGTGGAGAATATTAAAACACAATAGGAAATTAGAGTAAAACTAAACAGCACTCACCCCAAACCCCTGTCACTTGTGTCATTTATGTCATTTAGCAACATGTTCCTGCTCTAACATTCTCCTCTCACTGACTCACTGGACAGCAGAGCTCGGTTAGTGCTCGCTCCTGTACATGCATATCACACACCATGTTTACATAGGCAACATATTTGAGACTACCCGTCAGCGTCAGCTAAACCTGACGAAAAACTGGTAAAACTCACCTTGCAGCAATCCACCCGTTTAAAAACAAAAAGAAAAGTATTAAGTCTCTGCAGCACGTTTCGGTCTTGTGGTCAAGGAGAGACAGCAACTTGTGGCATTCAGGTTAAATGTTCATAAGAGCACAAATTGACTTTGATTTACATACAGCCTGCAGATAACATTACTGAGGGGTAATGACTCATCAGGGTTATCTGTGTATGCAGCCAAAGAACACAACCGGCCTGCGGAACCATCTTTGATCTCTAATCAGGCCTGAATGAAGATCCAATCATCCCTAATGTCATTAAAGATAAATAATGGAAACTGATTGTTTCTTGTAATTGTACATTATGAGGTTAGATTTATAATATGCCATGCTTCATTAAGTCTGAAGCATGGAACTTCTAGACAGTCTCTGGAGGTGCTTTCCAGTGCAGGTGAGTCTGAGTGTCATTTTACAGAAACACCTGTTACACTCGGTCACAAAGCTTCCCATCTGTGTAACCGGGGCAACGCATACCCTTTCACTTCAAACTTCCTTTTGAATCGAAAGGTAGAAGCAAATTCACTCTGACATCAAGCAAACGCACACGCATTTACTCAGTTACTCAGTTACAATTGAGCCCACCAAGTCCACTCATGAATTCACAAAAACAAGGTACCTTACCTTGTTTAAGTGGGATTCCTGCTCTTGTCCTCGGTCATTGTGTTAACTCGGATTCATAATGGAGACAGCACTCTGTAATGACATCAACTCCTCTGTCCTCTGTCCTCTCTCCCGTTCTCTCAGTCTTTTGTCTGATTCTCTTTCCATCAGCTTTGCATGATAGTCTGTGTACAGTGACGCAGACCTGCCACACTGGTTTGTCCTCTCTCCTTTTCTTCCTCCCTGTTGCTCTCTGCCTTTCTCTCTCCTCCCCCTCCTATTGTTGTTCTCTCCCTCTTTTCCTTATTCTCACAGGGTAGCATTCCTGACTGAGGTTCAATGTGTCACCCTCTAAACGCCTCGATAGGGAATGCACACGCACAGACGCCTGCACGGCGCACACGCAAACGCACACATTATATAGCTTTAGGGAGAAGCGATAGAGTTCAGATTGTGTGACACGGTACAAGAATGACATTTCCTAAAACAGTCTCATAATATCACCCCACCTCAGGCAAACCCAAGTGCAGTCATCTGGGCTGAGCAGGTATCAAGATACATAATAACAGAGCACCTTTAATTGGGTCCAGAGACCACAAAGAGCCAGAAATACTAGTGGGGATAAATATTGCCATAAGAACACATCTCATATGTCATCTGTTCAACAAAACAGAGCTCCACTGTGCATGCTGAGCGCGCACACACACGCTGTGTTAGAGTCTGTGGGTTTGTAATGCTGACTAAAGGGAAAAGTATCCAAGATTGCTGATAAGTTTTATTCTCACATAAGAAGAAGTATTGTTTGTGGGAACAAGCTGCCTTTGAACCACGGATTAACAATCAGAGGCAGCAGACATAAATGTCTAAAATAAAAAAGGCAAAACAAATACTTACAGTTTTATTTGACGCTCATCTTCTTACTGCTGCTTTGCTGCAGGCACCTGTTACTGTTACTGTCTTCCGTTGAGACGGAGGAAGTTGTGGTTACCACACTAGCTTGCTGCACTAAATAAGAGAAGTCTTAATGTCTGTGTGTCTGCTGAAATGAATAACGTACATACAGTGCACCTGGAATAAAAATTAGGATCCTAATGATCCAATCAATGACTAGCCTTCCAGACAGACGCCTGTTAGGTTGCATAGTTCCTCTGGGGACAGAGATAAGTGTGTGAGTAGGGGTAAATCACCCCCATGCAGCTCCACATACACCCACCCTTGTTTCTGACAGAAGAATAGCACCCACTGTCTCTGCAGGGTGGATGCAAATAACAGTGCAGCTCACACAGACACATGCTGGTGCTGGAAATTCATTTTTTAGGGTGTAGGACTCAGAACAGACTGTGTGATACAGAGGTTTTGAGGGAAAGGACAGTGTATTTAATAAGTAGGTCACTTTTAGTTTATAAAGACATTTGATATCAGGGATAATATAATAGGAAGAATGGGGAAATTATACGAATAGAAAGCTGGAGATGGGAATGAATTCCTTTATTTTCCACTGCAGCAGCATTTTGTATTTTTATTTACTTTTTGACGACTTGTCCGTTGTTGTTACTTTGAGCAGCACATGGTAGTATCATTTTAAATCTGGTGCATCTTACTGAGGTAACAATAAAGGTAACAAAGAAGACGGCAGCATAATAGAAGTAGGATACACTGTCAGAGGAGACAGGAGAGGACAGGGAAAAGGGAGACAATGACAGTAAATTCACTTAAAGACATGAAATCGCGAATGTTTTTATGTTTTAGAATAGAATGTCTTTGCTGTCATTATACAAATGTACAACTGGATTGGCGAACAGATTTTAATGGCCCGTACGGGGATCGAACCCGCGACCTTGGCGTTATTAGCACCACGCTCTAACCAACTGAGCTAACCGGCCACATCTAAAGATGACATGTAGGAACATATTCCTCCATTTCCTTCATTAAAAAACAGAACTTAGGATTTTTCTCTGTTTGCGCAACATCAGTAAATATATTTAATGTGGGAAGCGTCACACCCGACGTCACCCCTGTCCGTACCGGTCACGTGACTAGCGCGGAAGTCAACATATGAGGCACCGAAATGTAACCGCAACAGGAGCTGAACTTCCTCCTTTTGTCTTGATCGTTTAATGTTGCTTGCCAGCGGTTTTAAAACGTTTATTTAAATGAGACTCACACCGGGCCGTGGGCGCACTTCCAACCGAGATTTATTCAGTTAATTCGTTCAAATAAACCAGCGAACTGTCAAAATGTTTAACGACTCTTTTCCGTCGAGAATTAACGTGGTGCTTGTGATGGCCTACGGCAGTCTGGTGAGTTTGTTTCACAATATTATCAGAGGTCTGATCAGACTGGAAATCAATGATTAAAGATTGTTTGATTGATTGAAAAGGATTTAGTGTTCGGGGTTGTCACAGCCTGGCTCACGGATTGTGGCAATAGACTGAAGACAAACAAGACAACTTATAAAAATATAATAAAAATAAATCAATGTGTTTCTCAGCAGGTCTGAATGAATGTATAGATGAGTGGCTGTGGAAAGCAATCAGCAAAATAAAACTTGTATTACTTCTTTGTAAACATAGATGTGTGCACACACACGGTACACACAAATACACAGCTTTTGCGTGTAGACCTATGAGTATTCACAGATTTGATTGTCCTTGTCGCTGCCCAGGCAGCTTGAACAGGACCACAGGACCTGAAAGCACCCTCAGCACACTTTGATCTAATCCTGGGAACAGTTCACAGATCTGCGCGTGATGATCTGAGAGGGCTGACTGGGTTATTGACAGAGATGCTGTTGGGGTGAGGGGTGGGGGCAAACCATTTAAAGCTTTATGACCGAAAAGAAGGATTTTAAAGGCAATTGTTTACTGGGGAAAATCAGATTTCTGTGTATTTGTAAGGACTCTGGCTGCTGCATTCTGAATAAGCTGAAGTTGTTGTACTCGTGATACTCGTGTACTTTCGATACTCTGAAAATAGAGCACTACATTAGTCTAACCTGCTTGATGTGAATGCACAAACCAATTTCTCAAGAGTTAATTTGAGATAAGAATTTTCTAACTTTCGGTATATACTACAAGTGGTAGAAAACAGGTCTGGTGACCTTACTAATCACGACAGAGATCAGTGTTCACAATGATACCAGTGTTTCTGACTTGCTTCCTGTGTTTAGGAGAAAGGAATGATAAATATGAACAAACTGTCATTCTCTGACATTTTGGAACAACAATTTAAAAAATGCAGCTAATAACCCTCCTTTTTGCCCCTGCAGGACAAAATAAAGGCACTTAGTGCTTGGATAGCCTATAAGCCAGTCACAGGACTTATGTTTATTTACACTATGAGGACAAACGTGCTGGGCCACCAGGAGGAGCTCCTTGGCAATGGAAACCTGTCATATGACACTCTTGGCTCTTGTACTGATGACACCACAGGAAGTTTGGACTAAGGCATTTTTTTTGAGTCAGCAAAGCCGTGGCGACTTTTATGCACTATGTGCCTCAGCACTCTCTAACTTTGTGGCTGAGTAACCGTGGTTCCAAAACGCTTCTGCTTGGCGATAATTCCGCTTACAGTTGATCATGGGATATCTGGGATTTCATGAAATGACTGGTTTCAACAGCGGCACCTTTTGGAGTATCATGGTTCAGTGAGCAACCTTATACACCTGTGACAAATGTGACTAAAAACACCTGAATTCAAAATATTAAGAGGCACGGCCCATTACTTTTGCCCATATAGTGTTTCACATCGAATCGTGTCGTTTGTAATGAACAAATTGAACAAACCAATGTGTCTGAAACAGAGAAGCGAGAGAATTGTCTAACATTGAACTTTCTTTCAGATTTTTGTATTGCTGTTCATCTTTGTCAAAAGACAAATTATGCGACTTGCCATGAAATCTCGGAGAGGACCACATGCGCCCCTTGGCCACAATGCGCCTAAGGTGAAACAAACACCACGCAGGCACATGATCCAGTATTCTGATGGGCTTTTTTTGTTTGCTTGTTGGTTTTTTTACCTGTGTGTGTGTGTGTGTGCGCTGAAGAATTGTGTGCATATTGCAGGAGCTGAGACAAGAAATTGAAGCCAAGCTGAATCTCGTCCAGAAAATCCATTTTGAGCCTCGTCTGCTGTCTCCAGACGATGACCGACTAATGCAGAGCGAACAGTCTGGTCAGAGAAACACACACCACTCCTGCTATCCACATAAATAGTTTTAATGCCTGTGCACTTAAGGAGTCTGTGTGTGTGTATGTGTGTGTGTGTGTGTGTGTGTGTATTGCAGGTTCCTGTGACTATTTGTATAGAATGAGAGCTCTTGATGCCATCAGAGATGCTGGTAAGCTTTTCTGCTGGTTTTCCCTTGAATCCAATCCAGTCCACAGTACAGTACATCCTCCCCACTGCTACAGCAACATCTTCGACTTTTTGCCATTAGATTTTCCTTTTCGTGAACTTGGAGGAACATCCACCGCTGTGACTGGAAAAAGATTTCGGACCTGGCTTCTGCAGCTACGAAATTCCCACTGCATGTCCAGAGACAGCGAGAGCTCAGTCATCGACACGGTGCTAGATGGCTACAATAAAGCTCGTCATGGGGCCGAGGTCAGCATTTGTTGCGTATGTACGTGTGTGCCACAGACGATCTGAAATTCAGTACACTCATGTATACCCACTGACCACTTCATTAGGTACACACAGAACTGCCTTAATTCATCACAGCACCAATTCAACAAGGTGCTGGAAATCTTTTGCTCCATATTGACATGATGGCATCAAACAGATGGTGCTGTTCCATCCAAAGGTGCTCTCTTGGATTGTGATTGGGCGGCTGTAGAGGCCATTTGTGCGATACCAACAGCAATGCTACGTTCAAAGCCACTAAAATCACCTCTCTTGTCCATTCTGATGCTCCGTTTGAACTTCAGCAGGTCGTTTTGATCATGTCTACAAGCCCGAATGCCCCGAGTTGATTAGATAGTTGTGTTAACATGTAGTTGAACAGACGTAGCTAATAAAGTGCCTGGTGAGTGTGTGTATATCATCAAACACATTAGCTAACGCGGTACGTAAGTATGCCGTCTACTGTGTTTTTCAATGCCAGGAAAAGCTGATAAATCAGTTGCACAAACACATGAAGATTTTGCTGTTGATTCACCACAGAATGTCTTCCCCGATCTTGATGTTTTCCTCTTTTTATCTTTAGGCTTTTGGTGAAACCGAATTCTTGAAATATCAGCACGCTCTAACAGAACTGGCCTCCATGTAAGAACACAAATCCATTCCCCACGCCGCTCCCTCACAGCTTTTCCTTTTTTCTTTTTTTTTTACTAATCCCAGCCTGGAATGTTAATCAGGCAACGGGAACAATCTGTTTCTCCTTGCGTTGTTTCAGCGTGAAGTCTCATGGCAGCAACGCTTTAAGTCAGCACCATCAGTCGGCAGCCAAAGACTTGACCGGCGCTACAGAGCCCGCAAGCACCTCCTCTTCTTCCCCCACCCAGCCCATCTACCTCACATCTACAATTCAGCAGCGCAGCAAGAGGCCCAGACACTTCCTGGAGCTGAAGAACTTTAAAGACAACTACAATACGTTAGACAGTACACTCTGAAAATACGCGTGTCCAGCAGAAGATCAAGGACAAACTAGTGCTGCCAGTGATTACAGTGCCTAAAGTTTTAGAGTGTAAAGACTAAAACACTGCCTTCACATACTAACATGTATTGCCTTATTTACACTGTTGTGGCATATCAGATTACCGTTACAGTGCTCTTTACCTAAGTGTAGCATATGTAGCGTATTACTGCATGTATGTATTGTTGCATGTGTGAGCGCTATATTTGGGCTATGCAATGGCATAAAAGACAATCAGTATTTATTGCACAATGTAAAGGCCTATGCAGACTCGTTGAAATTAACCAACTGCTAATAGTTACATTTTATGAGAAAACCAGCATAAATGGTTGCTTACTGAGTAAAAATACACCTTTTATGTCACTTCTGTTTACACGTACATGTTCGCTGTCTTTTGTTGCAGTGAATTTGTTAACAGTTTTTATAGCCTTGATTATTTGTTTTACTGAAGCCATAGTGCTACTTGTTTTCAGGAACTGTGATTGTTTCCTTTTTTTAAAAAAAAATCATTATCTCAGTGCAATGTAAGTTAGCAGTATTTCAGTGCATTGATGTATTCTGAATGTGAGGTATTGCATCAGGGGATCCTCTTCCTGGACTCTTATGGAATAGCATAGCCTACTGATATCTGAGCTTCTTTTTTTTTCCATCTACTGTTATTCCCAGGGAGGCATTGTAATGCCTGAATAATTTATTTTATGTGGTGCCTACTGTATAATTTTCCATCCAAATAAAACTGTGACATAAAGTTGAGTCATGAATTTTCTTTGATAAGAAAAGCTAAATATTCACTTTATTAGAGTTGGGTTTGGAAGGGCCATTTGATGTGATGCTCAGTTTGAATTTCATCAGGTTCTCTTGATCATGTCTACGTGCCTGAATGCATTGAGCTGCTGCCATATGATTGGATATTGAATAGGTGTACCTAATAAAGTGACCGGTGAATGTACCTTTTGTAATGTAAGTGGTATCCAGCAGAGGGCGCCTACTTCACCTTTTTCCACTAGTCCTTTGCGGAGTAAGAACTGAAAGGAAACCTGTTCATTTTCAGGGATTTATTCTAAAACCATGAACACAGATAACAGATTAACAATGTACTTCATACAAAAGCTTTTATATCAAACAATCTGCCTAAAGGTTTTATTTAATATTAATAAATAAAAAGGAAAAAGCTGTTAGCTAGAAATTAAAACATCAAATCACATCGACATGTACAACAACAAGATGGCAGGGAACTGAAATGCTTTACAAGAAATATCGAGAATAAGGACGCCTCTGAAACATCATTTTTCTTTCCGCATCCTCACAGTTTCATAAAGTGCCATACTTTCATTGGAGGCTTTACAACCATATAATTACTTAAAAAAACAGGTCAAAGAAAAAATAAATAGCCTATAAAATAATCGCAGGGTGTCGCCCTTATGTAGGCTACAGTTAGTGTTTACATGTTAAAGCGTCACATCGTTCACACAAGTGAACAGAGTCACGGCGGAGTCAGCAACGAGGACAAAGACTGAATTTAGATCGAGTTAATGATTCTTCACATCATGTGTCGTGACGCCGGCGTTAGCTACGGTTTATTGATGCTGCGCTGCTGTATGTGAACGTTATAATGTCGCTAGGAATTATGGCCTGCTGCACTCTGCCTTCCTGCACCTACAGTTTTGTTTTGATCAAACAAACACTGTAAGCTCTACAGGTCAAACCGGAGCAGGGAAGAACACACATACAGTTTGCAGTATTACATGTAAACTTAGAATGCACATCACTGTCTCTAATGCATCTACATTAAAGCTGACATACACGTATCCATTCATTATGCATATGCGCAGACACACAAGCCCTGGTGTATGTGTGAGTGTGTGTGTGTGTTGTGTGTGCTGATAACCCCCCCCCCTTTTCCTTCAAGACAGTTCGGTTTGGTAGTTGATATCGTTGCGGTCTCTGATGCGCGGACATCGGAAACAGTCGCTCTTTCGCGGTTGTTTGCAGAGCTGCGTCAGTCAGCGTCGAACAGATGATTGATGGTTCTGAGTCCTTCTCAACAGTAACGGATTTATTCTTCTGCGCAGCTCGTTCACGACTTGATCTCGATGACTTTGATGAAAGGAAGTGGTTTGTTTGTCGAGGTGGACGGTCTGATTGGTTTGCTGTGGTGATGAGAGGAGGATAAACAGCATTAACCAAAACCGTGCATACTGTAAGTAAGCGAGGGTGATGCAGGAGCTATCGTCATTCTGGAGGTGAAATAGTATGAGCAAAAACAACTCACCTGTAGACAATCTGGGCGTTGCGCTCTGAAGAAAGGTAGGAATTTGACCTTTGTCCTCCCAGAAAATAGTCCACCTGGTCATGCATTTCTCGGTTCTGCACACACAGGAAGATTTCAGAGGTCACGTACAATAAAAGCAAGAAAGAAATAAACACAGAACAGACACGAGCTTCAGCTTTTCTCCTTTCAGCTTCACTTTCTTTGAGGAGATCAGCTCATCACATCTAGAGGAGAAGCATTCCTCACCTCAGCCTCCAAAAATGCCACCTTCTCCTCCAGCTCTTTGATCACGCGGTCTCGCTCCTGGATCACCATGCGAGAGTTCTGGAGCTGAAGATGAACAAACACGCAGTCAGACAGTGAGTGATCCCTACGCAAAGATGAAAACCGAGACAATGTGTTTGCTCTGTAGAGCCGCACATGCTCAACACACCTGCTCGATCATGTGTCTGACTTTCCTCTGTTGGCTTTTCAGCATGTCATCCAGATGGTGGATCTTTTCTTTGAGTATAGCCACCTCCTTCTCCAGCTGCTCAGCTCTAAAAATACACACAGAGATTTACAGCACACTATTGAACACGGCCGTGGTCAGATAATTGATAAGGGTAGAGCTTTATGTTGTGCGTGTGCGTATCAGCTGACCTCTCCTCCCCTTTGTGGCCCTCCTCTCTGAGCTTGCGCAGTTCCCGTAGTTCATCCTCGCGGTTGCGGATGGCATCCCGCAGTGTGGCGCTCTCCTGCTCCATTCCTCCCAGCAGCCTCTGGAGCTCCTCGATGCGCTT
>VOQJ01047485.1:7910-21153 GCA_015052665.1 Apistogramma diplotaenia | reverse complement strand
GAATCGAACCCAGGCCCTCCAGATGTCATTCTCTGTGAGGCAGCAGTGCTAACCACCACGCCACCGTGCCGCCATTGGTTGCAGATCAATAATCAATTTTGTAAACATATCATCAGATCTGCAGCCGTATGTTCTGGACACTTAGGTGAAGAGATGAGCTATGCAGACCGATCACCGCCTGGTGGTGAGTTGCATCAGGTGGCGGGGGAGGATGCACCTAAATGTATAGTGAGTGTGCACTGGGAACACCTGGCAGAGGCCCCAGTCTGTGAGATCTTCAACTCCCACCTCCAGCAGAACTTCAGCAGTATTCTGAGGGAAGCTGAGGACACTGAGTCTGAATGGACCATGGTCCACACCTCCACTGCTGAGGCCACTATATGGAGCTGTGGCTGCAAGGTGGTTGGTGCCTGTCATGTGGTAATCCCTGAATGAGGTGGTGAACACCGGAGATGAAGGGACCCATCAAGGTGAAGAAGGAATCCTATTGAGCTTGGTTAGCCTGTGGGACTTCGGAGGCAGAGGACGGATACCAGCAGGCCAAATGGAATGTGGCCAAGTGACCCAAGAGTTCAGTGAGGCCATGGAAAAGACTTGTGCTCTGCCAAGAAAGGATTCTGGCAAACCATCCGGCAATTCAGGAGGGGAAAGCAGTGCTCTGCTCACTGTATAGTGCAGGTGGGTGCTGCAGTTGTACCACATACAATGTACTACTGCCTCCATCGACTGCACACTGGCAGTCTGTGGATTGCCAGTGTGCTACCATAATTTCAGCTTAAGTGAAGTGTCTCGGTCTTTGAGCTTTTATGAAAATTCCCAGCTTAAGTTGGTATGTGCACATGTAGCTCTTTGGAATTCAAGTAATCCATTACAGAGTTGAAAAAGATTTACAGATCAGGAGCATTATTTGTCACCAGCACGTGGAACTTTATTCAGTAGTCAGTACTGAGGTCATCTAACTTTGGTTCGATGTGTTTTATCTCTCTCAGACACTGCACAGCACAACTAATCATCCATCATTTTATCCACCTCTCACATAACCGCTGACCTGCTTCTGGCTCACCAACTCCCACACAAGTCAAACAGCATCATTTGCTGGACTCTGATGTGGACCTCTGGATGTCAAAACTTTGACTCAAAACTCAGATGTATTTGTCATCATATCTGCCAACTGAAACAGCTGCCTCTATCAAATACTTTCCCTCCAGTTTTCATCCAGCTGCAGGAGAGATAAATGCCTTAATGCAGCAGGAGAGGCTCTTCAAAGTGAGCAGCTTATTTTTCTCACTTTTTACTTGCTTTTTTTCTGACCCCTTTCTGCCTGTGTGTTGGCACATTCCACATTCAGCTCACAACCGCTCACCCACCCACTCGTCCATCTCGCTCTTTTCAGTCTGTTCTCTGCTTTGTGTTCATTTTATTCCTCCTGTTTTTTTGCACAAAGTGTCTTGTTGTCATCACACACGCAGCACATTATGCAACTCCAGTTCAGAACAGCAGCATCAGTGTGTGCTCTCACCTTCCTGCTGGTACAACTGTACATAACAGTGGCGGTAAATCGCACAAGAATGCCACATATTGTTCAGTATGTGAATACTTGTAAGGGGAGCTTTGACAGGAGTGCACTGGTGTGGGCTCCATGCTGCCCCGCGGCTCCTTCTGCAGCCTCCAGGACAGGAAGCAGAGCTGTTGCGTGGTCAGACAGGTCCAGGGTGGCCTTGGGTCATGCCAAGTCTACAATAAGGTTAACAGCTGCTGGCTGCCATGACTTTTAAACATTAAGACTGGCATAAACATGTTCACAAACAGCAGAGTCAGGCAACAAAAGGGCTGCTTTTCAGTCAGTCGTCTCATCGCTGTTACAGAGATCAGAAGTTAATTTTTAATCAAACAAGACAAATACATTTATCACTGGGGTTCAGGCATACACTAGCATTTGTTCTCAGTCCAGTACCAAACATTCAGGATGTTCAGGACGAGGATTAAAAAAGAGCATTAAAAGTTGTTATCTTTGGCTAAGCACCAGTACATTTTTCACTTGTGTATATGATGAATGCTGTGGCTTGTGGATCTCTGAATGTTGCAGATATTTTCTCTGCTTAATGTTTCAGACTTTCTTTCAGTGCCAAGAACATTTTTTTCAAGTGACACTGAAGGTTTCATCCTGTTATTTTTACAGTCTTCTGCATGTTGTTGATGCTTCTACTGTACTTGACCCCATCATTAAAATAATCAGAGATTCCAATCTGGCCAGATAAACATATCCTTCACTTTCGGAAGAAAACCGTGTTTAGCAGAACACTGGCGGAATTCATTTTTGTTGTTTTCATAGGTAAAGGTTATGGAAAACTTGCATATAATAACATTTTATGGACTGCTGTGTAAGATAAAAACCTATTTACTGGAAAAAAAATTTTTTTTAGTTTCCTTAGAAATTTAAGCTACGTTTAACCCAAAATGAGCTCAGAATATTTATTAGAATAAATGGTTCAAGATAGAAAATATTGATTTTGTTTGTGTTGCCAGATTGTTCCATATTATATCACGCAGATGCCAAAAATGACCACAAACAGAGTTGAACAAACAAATACAACTTGGCCTCCCGTGTCAGACTCCACACAGCTGCAGACTCACAAAGTGAACTCACCATCAAGCTCATCCCGAGACTTCGCACCCCGTCTGGTGCGTCTTCTGAAGAAGTTTGAGGCATCGGCCTGCTTCATGAAGACCCTCTTCAGTGGACCTGCAGTAGAAGCGGGAGGTAGTTCAGCACACAGCATAAACGGATACAAAGGGAGGATGCACAGCAAGAGAAATACAGCTGATGCAGCCCCTCACCTTGTGGATCTTTAGCACTGCCTGTGCTGCTGGGCACAGCTGCAGAGTTGGCCTCCAGAGTCCCTGTGTCAAAGGACAAAACATGAAAGCTCTAAATTCAAAACACAGAATCTAGGTTCTTGTGATTTCAACCAGCTAATAAGATGAAAAAAAAATCTCACATTCTCCCGCATCAGACTCACATGAAAGTGCAAGAAGCACAGCGAGGAGAGCCAGGAGTGATGCATATGTCCAGGACATCTTATTAACTCTGAAATACTGAGAGATGTGAGCGGGGAAAGAAAGCAGAAGGGAAGGAGGTGAGTAATAAGTATGTGAGATGTGGGATGGGGAGCCTGGGGCAATATTGACTGATTGTCAGAGGAGGGAGTGACTGTACAGATCTGATAAGAGGCTGAAACCAACAAACACCCCAGAGGGCTTCCAAGTGACAAGAAGGTGCTGAGGGTTTCATTTTAATTCGGTAAACCTGTTTTTCTTATATGAATTTTAGCTGCAATCAAGTGTCACCACTGGGACTATTGCACCATTTACACTTCAGTCAGTCAGTCAGACAACTTCCATTAATCACAGAAAAGAAAACATGCTTTAGGTATCACCTGAAAAATTACACTCCAGGCTGATTATGCACTGGTTGCCTGGATAATAACACTTGCTCCAGAGAAGCTGGATGAGAGATAACAAAATACTGATGTTTCTTTTAAAAAGAAAACCTGAAGCCCCCGAGGCCAGGAGCAGGAGGAGGGCTCCTTGCCAAATGTCTCCTTTACAGCTGCATCTGAAATGGACTCCTCAACAAGGCGTCTCTCTCTGCTCAGCAAAAAGTTGCGGAGGAAAGTATGCAGCCTTCTGTTTGCCTGAATTTTTTCCAACCTGTGCTCCGGCTGGGCCTTAGAAAAGGGTGAATGTTTAAATTGTTTTGAGGAGAAGTCTGATAGGGGAGGGATTAATGCTCAGAAAAGGTAAAAGTAAACTGGAGCAAGATTTTGGAAAGATATGCGTGCAGTTTATATTTTATTCAGGTAGGTGTGAAAAGTAAATAGCCAATAGATGAAAAAGCTATTTTGCACAACCAACATCGCAGCTGAAGAAAACTGCAGCATTAAATAGCAACAACGGTGTCTGTGAGTATATGATTTAACGTTTTTTGGCTGTGAATTTCTAGACTGTCACTTGAATAATGCAGTTTTCTGTGACCAGCTGAGAAAGTACAACTTCAAATGATCAGTTTTGCAAGAATCGGTCTGTGTAAAATAAAACAAATAACGTGCATTTTTCTTGTTGCAACATTGCAACATTATATTACTTTACAGAGTAAATTTGTCTGGCTTTCATTCAAGCTACCTTCTCTAGTTATCTTCTGTCGACTGTAGCTAAGGCCTACACCAGAAGGGGGCAGAGTGTTTAGATGTTTACAGACAACATCAACTCACTGTACCATCTTATGGTACAGGGTGGTATTACATGAAAGTACAGCCTGGCTCTGGCTCTACTTTAGTAGATGTCTTTTCAACACATCAGACATTTTGGACATCGGGTTGATGGATTTAGTGCAGTGTTTAAGTCCCGGACTGATCACACGTGCGCCCAACGTGCATGCGTGTGGTCGAGATGTTTCTTGTTTCTAAAGCTCTATACCCACAGTAGCACAGTTTTTAAATGTGAGGCTGATGTTCCTGTGGATATTTTGCACAGCCTAGCTAAGAAATTAAGTTTTTCGATTTAGTGAAAGGATAAAGAGCTTTTAATTTGAAACCCACTACTTGTATCCATTTCAAATTAAAAGGCCCAACCATGAATCTGAACACTTTAAATATCAATTTACCAGTTTTGACTTTTCGTTGTTTCTTCAGTAACTCTCTTACACTTTAGTGATGATCAGCTGGATTTTACTAAATGTAAAATTTTCCTGATGTATAATAACCTGATGTGAGCTTGTTCTCTGGGATTTTTTAACTGTTTTTCTCATTTACACAAGAAACCTGTAGCCCAAAAATGAGTTGATGGTTGAAAGCCAAATAGCTACTAGACAGATCACTAACAAATATAACACCACTTTTAAAGTTTATTGGGATTGAAAAGGGAAATATACGTGAGCTTAAGAACACTATCACAATGGCTTCCCTGCACTGTATTTACTTAGTGAAGGAGAAAGTCTCATTCAGATAAAACACATTTGTCTCTCACATGCTAAACGCCTTTCAGCACTAGTAATGTAGCCCACACAAACACACTCTTTGTTCCACATTTAATTTGCAGGCTCTGGTCTGCTCCAGCAGCAGCACATCTATGATCAAGTCTTATAAGTTGTTATTTATTTACATTCTGTTGAAAGCTATAGTTGATTTGGAAGCTTTGGCATTATTTTTAAATAAAGGAGTTTACCTTTATTCAGAAAGAGCTTTAGTGATTTAGGTTTTTGTGAAATAGCCTGTCATATTAATGTTCTCCAGTAGGGGCCGCTGTGGCTCTGCACCGGCCACCTTGCTTTCGCCTCTGCACGACCATCGGGTGGCGCTGTTTCCCGGTTGACATCCCGATACGACGGTGTGGTGGCAGGCAGGCAGCGTCAGCTGGCAGAGGACACGCTCAGATCAACTAGTAATCACCGTCGTCCCCCGCGCAGCTTACGCTCACATCTACTGAAAACCCAGCGACAGGGCTTCCTATTTCCTACCGGGAGAGAAACTTTAAAGCACCAAAACAAGCCATGCCGCTGGACGCGACAGCCCCGCGGATATAAGCGACACTGCGGAGCAGAAAGTATCTACGACCTCGCGGAAACCACAAAGAAGAAGCAGACGGTGCTTCTTTCTTTTTTCCTCCTTTCACACGCGGAGGAAAAGACGGCATCCGGCCTGAGAAGAAGCTCCGAGGTCGGGGACTCCGGTCGGAGCAGCGCGAACCGTTTCTGGTGAGTGGCCTCATATTTTCGGTGTGGGGTTAGTTTCTGTGAATTAACCTCAGAGAACAAGTTAGAGCCGCGCTGACACCAGAAACATTTCCCCGCAGCCTGAACAATGTAGCAATGTTTACTTCACAGCCGCAGTTTGAATGCAGCGTTTGTTGCCCGAGCAGCTCAGTTTGTCCCATTCACCGGTGAATGGCCACATTTAACTAAGGCAAACAGCGAGCGGAGCTGCGTAAATAACGACTGAACTAACTCCAGAGGGGTTAGTAGTTTATCATCTTTGTCCCGGAGAGACGGTGGCTGAATATTAAGTGTCAGCTTTGTTGTTAAATACCACACAGAGCAGCGCAAACAGTCTCGCTGGCGAGTTGCTTGCCACTGAACTGTACATGAAGCTGCGGTTGTAAAAGGGAGGGCTGACTGGCTGCTCTGCATGTATTGTCTTGCACACTCGATACCAAAACATTCACTGCCCCACATTTCAGAGATGCAGTCTGCTCCACGTTTTTCCTCAAACTACCTGAAGCGGCGCGCAGACCGTACCAGCCCCTGAGCTCCGTCACAGCCATTACTGACAGCTTTAAGCCGTTTCAGCTGTTGTTGTGTGAAGGCCAAGACAGCAGCAGGAGCCTGCGTGAAAAACAGTTGGAGAAAGACCACTGCTTCCAGTGAATTTCTGCTCTGCTCTTCTGTGTGTGAGAAAGAAATGGTTCTGGACATAGACTGTCGTGGCAACCCCCCCCCGCCACATTAATTTCTGTGTAAAAGCACGCATGTGGGTCTGCCTTCTCAGGTTGTCATCAAGGTGTTATTTAGCAGCACAATGAGCCATGCTGACATGCATCTGGTTCATAATTTTAAGTATATAGATTTTAAAGTATTGCAGTAATCCTGCAAAAACAATATTGCATTCACAGCTCTGCATATTTAGGGATTATTCTGTCAGAGGTGAGAGTTGTTTTTGGTGTTTACTTCATTTAGTCTTTTTTTGCAAAGGTGATGAACAAAAACTATTAGTAGTATAACTTCAGCAGCTTTTAGATGGGGCTATCTGATAAACGGATTGCTGGATATATATTGCAATATAAAAAATGTATGTAAATGCCAATCAACTGATGTTTCACAACATCACAACATGAACATTATTACAAAGCGCTGTAATAATGAGCTGTCTGAAAACATGCGGTTCAAGTCACAAACTTCCTGATCAAACAGTTGAGTAAGCTCAGTTCTGACTGATTTTGATACCACGCTGAAACAAAAACATCTGGATTAATAACTAAGAGGCACATTATTAGAAATGCAGAGCTACAGTGTTTACAGTATTTACTGTTTTCTTGGTGGCACTTTATCCATTTCCTGTAAGCAAGTTTCAGTTTGACAGCCTCAAGCTGCTGAACTTCCTTGAGGGCACACGTGTCCCTGAGGACTTTTCAAAAGCGTGCCTGCTTGGGGCGCACAGTCCTTGCTGTGGGGCTCAGTGCCCCCGCAGGAGGGCAGGGAACTGCTGGAGGACAGCGTGCCCGAATGTTGGTTTGAAGTGGGGTCGTTCCCTTGGTGAGGGCCACGGGGATGGTGGCGGCAGGGTAACCTGATCCTCTGTGAAAAAGCTGTAGCCACTCGGTGCTGATCCCTCGAGAACCGGTGCAGATCAGATGGTGTTCCAGTATGTCTGTGTGTGTGAGCAAACACCTCAATGGATGGCTTTTCGCGCTTTCATGGAAAAAACACATTTAAAGTAAATTTAAACCAAATTCATAGACTTTTTCTGGCATAATTATTTATGTATTTATTCTCCGTTTATACTGAAGAAAGTTCTTGCTGATCTGTGTGTGAGTTAAAGCAGCAGGCCAAGACAGCTGGCTGAAGGTTAATGTGTCACTGCTCTCCGGGTAGCAGCTGTAGGCACCACTCCTGTCTATAGATAGCCACAAATACAAACTTTACCTCTTTTGCCTGCTGCAATAACATAAGAGCTCTGGCACCGGCATGCACTCACATGCAGTTGTCCCACAAGACAAATGCTTCTCCTTTCGAGTTTGACCGCTTCCACGCCCCGATCCTCTATCTGCATGAATCTGGAAGTGCCCGTTAATGCTAAAGACCCCCACCCCACCCCAGCTTGGAGCCATTTGGCAGAGAACCCGTGTGACCTATTCGGTAATACCTTACACCACATATCTGGGTCATCATCTCGAGCATTCGTGTCTGAAACAGGTGAGGGACTAGTAGTGCCCCTTTTTCCCGTCACTCTTGGCAGAACTTGCTGGAGCTGTTTGAACACTTGTTCGCTCTTTATTTAGAAGCGCACACATTCCTTCAAAGCAATGCTGAAGAAGCTTTGTATAATTGAGAAGCTTGTGTTCAAATAAACTTGTCGCCAGTTTAACAAAAGAATCCAAGTTAAAACTGTTTTCGTTTTGTTTGTTTTTATTAGCTAACTCCACCCCTTCCCCCCTAAGGCCACTCAAGCTTGAGCTTGGTTGTTCCTAAAGGTGGTAGACCACTGATCAACAGCTCATAAATAAATATTGTTTTCCCTCTTAATAGCATTATCACTATTCAGTTTTCTCACAATGATTAATATGCACTGCTGCAAAGAAAAACAGACAGTAGGTAAAGTTAAATGTTGATTTGTCTACATATTATTATGGTTATTTTTGTCATTCATTGTTTGGGCTCATCTGAGAGATCACTTTGGACTTTTGTAAACAGATTTGGAGGCTGAAAGCTTATACAATGTGTATGAAATGCTAGCAAGAGGATTATCAGCTGATTCATTTTAGGCAAATTATTTTAGGGTTAATGAGGATTTTTCAAAAATATGGCACTGGTTTTCAACTACAACTAAACGACTAAAAAACTACAATACAGCCTCGACACAAGCAGGAAATAATTAGTTGAAAAAGACACACTGCCGTGAATTACTGCCAAGTGTTACTGGAGTGCTGTAAAACACAGCAATGTCTGGCATGCAGGCTGCATGAAATTACTAGAATGACGTCTGGGAGAACGTTTGTGTTTGCACTTTGATGTGGGTGATTCCATGAAAATCAGTGAGTCATGCAGAATGTTTTCTTCATACTGTAAATGTATTCTTTATTTCAGTTCGAGGCGCTTGAAGTCCGTCAGGGTTTCCGGGTTGAATAACACATTTAGGCTCTGTTAAACAGCAAGCGAATAAATGTTCTATTTTATTTCCTGTCACCCTCCTTGAGCATCCGTTACAGTTTCATAGCTTCAGTAGCAAAACAAACAGAAATGAGCAGCATGGGTACTTTGGATGTTTGAGCTTTTTTCTGATTATTTACTGGCAAAACGTCCCCAAAGTGCATTTTTTTGGTAAGCTCTCAGGGGTCACATCACCATGTGGGGGATAGGTGGCTGGTTTAAAAACAAGGTATAACCTATTGAAACCTGTCTCACCTTCTAGCCGATTCCCTCCTGTCTTTTGTGCCAGAGCGGCTTCATAATATTGTCATTTTGTCTCACTTGTTTTCTCTTTTAATAGCTGCGAAAGGCTATCAGGAGCTGCTGTGTGGATGGGCACAGATGGGCAGTGATAATGTCTGCCTAAAGAAAGACAACAGGTGACTTGAGTCAGGCTCAGATCAGATGAGCCCACGCCTAGGTTATTTATCGCTGTTATGAGCAGAAATGTGTAATAACTGAGCCGCCTTTTGTGTTACACGAACAAAACGTGTCAACATATTAAAATATAGCGAACAATGAAGACCTGAAATGTATAGTAGCTGTTAAGTTTCCTCTCAGTATTTTTAGTTGTTTTAGCCTTTGAATCCAGTACAATATGTACTCCAGTTTATTGTGTGCGCTGTTGTTCTGTTTACATGTTGTGTAACCAGAAGAAGCTACTTTCGGCTGCTCCCTTAAGCCTAGATTAAACTCTGTGGCGGGCGCAGACAGCTGGAGACCTGATGGCCGAGTAGTCGTTCTTATTCTTCTTTGAAGTCCGCTGCCTAGGGCCTTCTAAAGCCTTGATTACACATCTCGCACAAAATTTACGTCACTCGGACCCGAGTGGACTCGCGGACAGTATAATCTAAGGCATTAATCACAAGGGGTTGTAGCTCCACGTGTTTGATTTGGCTATTTGCCCTTCCTGAGTCTCCTGCAGCTCCTCCCAGGATTGAACTGGTGTTCTTTAACTTGTTAGGCAAATGTGTAACCTACTATACTATGGAACCACTGGTTACTTGTTTTGTAACTGCAGAGGTAAACACATCTACCATGTCCTAAAGAGTATGTCAGTCTCTGTGTCTCTCTTTTTCTTTTTTTTTAGTTTTTATTTGGTCATTTTTTATTACTCGGAAAGGATTCCAAACACAAAAATAGATGTTTCCAAAAATTAGGTTTGATTTTTTAAAAAAATATTCCTTTGGGGTGATGCAAGTATGCTGCCTGCCAGATAAAATCATAATCTTATGATCTCAGTGGCCCGCTTTGAACCCAGCTGGGTCCACAAGGCTTATCTGTCACATTACATGCTGTCTTTTCATCCCATTCACAAACTGTTATCACATCACTGTGAAAGCTGCTTAGGAAGCACCGTTTTTATTCTAATTGCATAAAGCGAGTTTTGATTCGTGTTGGGACTTTATTTAAAATATTTTTTTCCACAGCAGCAGACTTTGCATATGTTTTTATTCCAAACTTCTTTGACCGGCCTTTTGATAGGCCGGACAGTGTGTGGATCTCACTTCATGCGAATCCCTTCCTTTGAAGCTGATGACTCTCTGTGTTTAGATAGATTGTATCTAAACACAGATAGTCTGGCAAATATCTGGGTGACTTCAGTCAATGCCCAATAAAAAAAATACAAAGTTTTCTTTTTTAAATGGTTTTACCTAAATTCTGTAGTGTTGGTGGGAGACTCTCCACTGCTGCTTGACTACTTTCCTCTACTCAGTTTCATCATGGCCCAAATCCAATCCGTCCTCTTCCTCTGCCCCGCAAACACTTTAACTCTATTTGTGCATTTGTGTTGAGAGTCCGCCACATTAAGCTGCTCTTCACCAACAGGCATTAAGTGGAGGTGGGTTTTAAATCCCTCTAACACACAATTTGCACCAAAACAGGCTTATTAACAGCGTTCTGCAAAGGTGTAGTTCCAGTTTTGTGTACAGTATGGGAGCACGTATGATTTGTAGTACTGTGATTATTTCAGTAAAGAACAGAGTGACATGGCTCTTTTAGAAATTTTGTGCATATTTGTACTTGACCATGTGCATGGTTTGACAGAAATGTGACAGTTTTTTTTCTTGCTGTGAATTTGGCTTAAAAAAAATCCAAGAATGGAGAAAAAGATGTGGACGTATTCCTGAACTGCTGAAAACAAAAAATCAGTGATGGGTTACGGTGCCCGATCATCTGTTTTACAACAATGCAAATCACCGGAGATGCTGAGTACAAGTACTTTAAGTTGGAGAGAGGTGAATGTATCACAAAGCTCGCCGATGCATTTCTACATTAACCCCTTAATTTACCCTTCAGGAGCTGCAAGCGCGACTCCATATGGAGCAACGCTTATCATGGAAGGGGATGGTGTTGGGATGACATTGGGGCCGTGTGTGTCACTCCATTAATCCAATCAGGGGGTATCTGAACAGAGGTGAAACAGAGCAGACCACCAGACAGCCATTAACACAATGATGGGCTCAATAGAGTATATCATGGCAGTTATTTGTCATAAAGTGGTTTACAGTGCTCGTGATCGTGGTTGGTTGGTTTTATTTTTGTTGATGGACCAAAGTGTTCTTGTAAATTAAGCACAAACGCAGAGGGGAAGATGTGGTTCACCGTCCTGTTAATTTGTGAGGAACATAAATGTTAATTTTCTAAATACATTTTTATAAATCTGCAACCTTAAAGGAGAAGTTTGGTGCAGTAATAAAGTTGCTGATTATTTCTGTGACTTTTTGGCCTTAGCTTCATTTGTTTGGGGTTGATGGCTGTCTGTCTCTGGCTTTTTCAACACTTGTTGGAATATTTTTATTGCACTTACAGTAACTTACTGAGTTACTGTCAACTTGACTAATAAGCCTGACATGGACAAGTTTAAACAGAGTCTGAACAGGTGTCTTTAAGAGCAACCTGAAACACACCTGTTTGCACATCTGTTAAAGTGGCTTCGCCCAAATATTCAAGCCTTGACTGTATCCAGGGGAGATGAGTTATTAAATAACTGCACGGTAGTGATGAAGGAGGGAAAGTGCCATGAATACAGGAGCATAGATTATGCATTTATTGATCTTAACTGCTCAGTTAAGTATTAAATGGGATGTTACTAGCCTGCAATATTGAAGTTGGCCATCTACTGCCTGAGTTCTGGCAGTAGTGGGTCACAGAAGGAGCTTAAAGAGGAGCACGCCTGTCACTCAAGCTGCTTTAACCATAGCAGCAGTGTTAATCGGGGACTGTTGAATCTCATTGCCATTAAGATCTGTGGCTGTGCGTCATCGGACAGGCCAGGTCTCTTTCGGCTGCCTGTTGCTCCCACCTGACCTGTCTGTTTGTCAGCACGCCTCAGCCCTGTGCACACAGGTGACAATGTGGGACAAGTGTGAAAGCAGGGTGACGGGAGAAGAAAATGTGCCAGTTATTATTTAGAAAGGCACATTTTGAATTTTAAAGCCTCACCTGCTGTGTGTGTGTGTGTGCGTGTGTGAGAGGGGGGGAGCATGCCTGCCTGGTTGCCATGCTCAGTGCTGCTCAGCTCGACACCATGCAACACACCACTACATCCTGCATCACTGGAAAAAGCCCACTTTATACTCTGTACAATGCGGCCTTTATATAAGGCCCACATAATGGCGCCAACTCCTTCACTCATGTCCTCATTGTCTTGGCCAGGTTGAGAAAAGGCTGCTCTTTAGAAAACCAGGGCTGAGCTCACCCATGAATCATGCCAACAGTCACGCTTGTTCTCTGTCTCCTTTTGTGAGGAAGGCTGCCAGGGAAGAAAAGTAGGTGTCTTCTCGCCCCCCCTTTTCCTGAAGGCAGTGACCTTAGCTGGTTTACTGAACCCTGTAGGGTCACATAGAGGCTTTGACCTTGCTTTTCCTGTTTGTGTGTGTGGTCCAGACAGCAGTCACCATGTGGCAGGATTGTCTGTGTCATATATATAACAGAAATGGGACGATTGAGCGGACTTCTGAAGTAGTGGTGCCGTGTGAAGCGCTACGCTGGCATTGCACGCTGTCGTAGGGGCTGGTGGGTTATCACAGCAGGATCTCTGGCCTTACCCTTGAAGTAGTCGTCACACAGCTACTGTTCACAGGCAGCTGGAGTAGGAAGAGGAGTAAATCCATATGTAGCATGTTTAATTGTCGCACTGCCGTAGCATGTAATGTCCCACGCTCCCTCCTCCTCTTTACCTGCTTCCACCTCACTATCTTCTGCTCACTTGACAGCCAAGAAGAAAAAAAAACTAACAATGCAAATGGGTGCTGACAGTTGGTTTAGGTGATGAAAATG
>VOQJ01047484.1:3740-16360 GCA_015052665.1 Apistogramma diplotaenia | reverse complement strand
CTTGTTAAATTGCACACACACACTTAACACAGGGAGCTAATGCAGTTAGTGCACACACACACACACACTGTATCATCTTTCACATCCTGCAGAGGTCATAAAACATGGTTTTCCCATTCTCTTTGCTCTCCCTGTCATTCAAGCTGTACACACACACACACACACACACACACACCCACACCATTCTGTAAGGGCTTGTGGGTCCACATTTAATGCAGCCAATTACTTAGCCCCGCACCCCCAGTCCTCTGGCTGCTGTATTACGTCAGGCTTGGCAGGCTGCGTTTTTAGCTGGTACATGCCATCGGCCCTCCCTCCCTCTGTGGATTGGGTTACCACGTTACACTTGTGGGAGTCCAGTGGAGGCCTCCCCGAGCTGCCCTCATCCAATCAGGACGCATCAACCCACTGCGTCATGATAGAAGCAGGGAGATGGGAAGGCCGTAAGGTTTTGGCTTAAGACAGCAACAAAGAAACAGAAGCAGGGCCATCGAGAGCTTCTTGAGGGTAACTGAGACCAGCCAAAATATGCATTCATGTCTTGCCACAGATTGTATGGTGGCCATGCATGCTGAGTATCAGTATGTTTCTATAGAGCGTGGTCTGTGGCGAAGACCTGAGCGCCAATGTTAATGCTAGCTGTCCTGCATTGCTCCCAGACACCAGAAATTACAAGGTTGAAGGAGGAAAAACTGTGAGCTGAGTTATTCATTCAGGATTATTTTCAGATTTTCTCTCCCTCTCATTATTTCAGCCTTTAATAGCTGTGAAAGACTTCAGGGAGCAGTTCCTCCGAAGGTGCAATATCAAGTTGTTCTCTGCACAGCTGAGGCATCAGAGCGGCGCGATGGCAGCTAGACCCCCTGCTGCTAAAGCAGCTCTCACAGGGCTCAGAAAGCCTGGAATGGTTTCACTCGAGCACCAAGTGTTTGCCCATCAGAGTCAACAGTATAAAAGCCAGCAGCTTGACAAACAAGCCCTCCCCAGGACAAAGCCCCAGGCTTTCACAATGCATCTGCATTGACATGCTGATGGTCACTCTGCCCCCATCTCTTGTAATCCTTCCTTCAGCCCAGTTTGCTTTACTCACATCTCAGCCGTCCTGCTTCCTTGGTTTAAGGAGACAAACTGCTGTTTCTCTTCCTCGCCCACTAATCCCATTCATTCAGCTTTGAGGCAGGGTTGGTGGGAGTGTGCCAGCAGGGTGTGTAGATGCCTGTATGTGAAGGTCGGGGAAAGAGAGCCTCCATGGTGGCATCAAACTGTTTGATTGGCAGAGAAGATCAGCAAGGAGGAACATTGAGGATCAGGAGCTGCCAGCAAGAATCCACAGTGTGGATGAAGAAGGACGTGGATGGGAAGCCTACCTGCACACAGTGTGCTTGGAAATGATTGGAATCCAGTCTGTGCCTTATTAGCCGTGTCCGTCATCATGTAATCACTGCAGAAGATGTGATGAGTTGATGACTCACTCCTGTACCATCAGCCTTGAATACAAAGCAGATCCTTAATGAGGAAGAATGCACATATTTTCTCCTTGTATGTACGGACTTTTTCTCAAACATCGGTGTCGTCGATACAAACCTTTTCAAGCCGACTCCACAGATCCAATGATTTGATTAGATGATGAGTGACGTCGCTGTCTGGCACAGTGACTCAGCACGCAGAGGCTCGGGGGGGAACAAGCTGGAGAAGCAGCGCGGGGCTGTGCGGGTGGAGGAAGTGAGACACCGATCTGGGACGTGCCTTCCTGGAGTGATGACATCACGACTCAGGGGACATCTGAAAGTAGTCCAAAAAAGGCATTTTCACTTCATCTTAGCTATTGTAGTCTGCTAACAAGACTGTAAATGTTACACCTGACCATAAAGCAGCAGACACACAGTGGGGGGCTGTAAAGAGCTGGTGAGCTAGCTGCTTAGCTACCGCAGCTAATTTGTGAATGTATCCCAGCCACTGATGAATCTCATTAATCAATGAGACAATGGTTTTAACGGAACTGCCACGGTGTGTTTTGAATATTCACTTTGAACTGATTTGCAATGCAAACAGAGCTGCAGCACGTTGCTGCTCGCATACAGACGAGAGCCAGGTGATCTGCAAAGCACATGCTTTGAGTTCCCTCAAATCCCTGCGGTTTCCACCTTCCCCTTGAAGTCCGACACATACACCATGAGACTACAGGTCAGCGCTATTGTTGCTGAGCCCCTGCAGAGCAGAAGCCTGGGAGCAATGCAGGGTTTTAGGTGCCTTGCTCTGCTTAAAGGGATCCCAGTGTGACTCTGGAACAATGGGAGGTATGAATGCGATATTCCCTCGGTGTCACGCTAACAGCCCTGTCTTTCACACATTCCTCCCCCTTTCTCTTTGACTGCTCCGTCTCTGCAGTCGCTTCCACCAGCAACCCCCCACCCACTCAATGAAGTGTGACCTCCAGCTGTGAGGGGCTGTACTTGGTTAAGTTATCAGTAGAACGTTTTTCTCCAATGGAATCAAGGAAAAGCAAACTCTGCTCTTTGCAGCGTTTCATATTTGATCACTCAAACTTTTTCTGTCTTCCAGATGTTAAGAAGGACTGGTCGGACCATGCTCTGTGGTGGGAGAAGAAGAAGACATGGCTGTTAAAAACCCACTGGACGTTGGACAAGTACGGCATCCAAGCTGACGCCCGGCTGCTCTTCACGCCGCAGCACAAGCTGCTGCGCCTCCAGCTGCCCAACATGAAGCACATGAAGGTCAAGGTCAACTTCTCGGACCGGGTCTTCAAGGCTGTGTCGGACATCTGCAAAACGTTCAGTGAGTTTTTCTTTTCTTTTAAGTGCAAAATGATGACAAAGCCAGTGTGAGATGTTTGCAGATACGTGTGTTTATGAAACTATTTCCCATAGCAGAAGAGTGAATGTAGTTTCCCTGTGCACACCCTGTTTAACTGGAAACTTCCCCTGATGACAGTATTGTTGGAAAGGTCCTGAAATGCTCAGCATCAAACTAATCATGCTCTTCCTCCTCCTTCGTTTTATCCTGGCAATTAGCTGTGTTTATTAAACACAGTCTCAGCTCTCAGTGGTGTCTCCTGACTTTCAGTCCAGTCTGAAGTCATGTCCTTGGAACCACGGCTCCAATCAGTCCCACAGTAATGTTTCCTCAACAGAGATTATTTATCTCTCAGGCTTAAAACAGAGGCAAAGTCCACATCATGTACAGATGAATAACTCCCCCTTCCTCTAACGTTAGGGCCACATTTAGGTGTCCTCCATGGCATCAGTGATACCCTGAGGTCACACGTGCTCATCTATACATATCTTCTGTAACTGGCTCCGTGCTGTTCTGCCAGAGAGGTCAGAGGTCACACGCTGACCCCTGACACACTAACATCCTCCCTCCCCCGCCCTGCAGTCTGCAGGTTTGGAAAGCTCCCGTCATGTATGTCCTCCATCAGCAGCGCTGCAGCACACCTGTCGTCTCCCCGTCACTGAAAGTCCCACAGCAGACGGGATCAGTGGGAAGCTCTTTGTTGTACATGTATGACACATTACTGAGCTGACTCAGTCGGACTGAGGTGGAAGCATATTTTCTGCTGCGTGCCTGCGAGCTGCAGAGAATAAGAGGGACAGGAAGAGTGGAGGCCGGTCCAGCTGCTCTCCAGCAGCAGGAATACTGGAGCCCACATCCAGTTCTCATGCAGAGTTTATGTATATTGTTTTGTTGTTGTTTCTTCTCTTTTTTTTAACAGAACTGTTTCCTGCAGCAGTCTTTTACTTTGTAGTAATTCAGTCTCTTTAGCTCCGTCTACCTCTGACAGCGACCCTCCCACAGCATAAGAAACCAACACTGAGTCCTCACATACTTGTCCCATGTCCAGCTGTGTCCTGACAGACACAGTCCATCTGCACTGTACTGTAATGCATGAGCATCATTTCACTCCTCTCATTCCATTTGGCAGCTCTCACATCCTGTCCAGCACTGCGCAGCTAAGAGGGAATAACAGGCATCAGGGATTTTCCACTTTTACTTTCAAGACATTTTTGAACTGTTTTTTCTTTCTGTTTATGAATGTCTTCTGCGAAGGATGTAAGTAACGATTGTCATTGTTGATGAAGCTGTTTTAGTCTGATGGAGGTCAGAACAACAGTGGGAACAGTGTTGGAGAACAGAGAGAACGTACCTTTCGGATGGTGCAGTCAATACACTGGGCCTGATGTGTAGGTGTAGGTCAGGCAGGCCATGAAGTCCAGCTGACCCACGATCCTGACACATCAGCTGAGTGAAGATGGGGGACTGTGTTCGAGCTGCTTCAGGTTCAGTCTGACCTAATCTGCCCTGTTTCATGCTCACTGCAAACATGTCCCACACACACACACACACACACACACACACACACACACACACACCATCACCATTTGTCTTGTGAGCCAGCAGACAGAATGCACTCCTCATAACTGACTAACACATGACTGTGGAGCCTGCAGCCTGAGGTGGTGCAAAGCTGAAGCTGCTTCCTTAGAAAAGCATCATTTCAGAGTAACAAGAGTCAGGCTGCTCACTTAAAAGCAGTGCTAGTACCACGACAGAGCAGCTTTCTGTGGAACCACCGAGGTGCCGGATCAGCTTTAAGCCCACATGAAGAGCACAATAGTGAGAGTGTGAAAGAGACAGCTGGAATCACCACTTCTTGAGAAACCTTTCAGATTTCTGTGAACGCTGCGCTGTGATTTAGGTCGAGCAGAGCTACGGCCCATCAACCTGTGGCCTGCCTGGCTGGGCCCACATGTGCTCTCAACTGTTGTCACAACACAGTAGGACTGTGGTTTGGCCTCGGCTCCAACTCCTAAATTAAAGTGCATCGTTGTCCTTCCCGAGTTGCCTTCTGCACGTTTAGCCTGGGCTCTGACAGATAAAGGGATTTTTGAACTGTGCCATAATGAATTCATAGTATGATGTGAGCTCAGTGTGGAGCTGCTGACCAGCTGATCAGTGCTTTACAGCAGATCAACATGAGAATAAATATACTGAATAGAACTAAATGAATACAAGGATATTTAAGATCAGACTACGTGTCAATGAGTGAGTGTAAGTAAAGGAGAAAAACATTCACACATCAAATGTGTATTTACAGTTCTAGAGGGAGGGTCCCTGCTGATAAATACCTGTTAATGATGTCATTTGTGTTGCACATAATTGACATTGCACTCAAATCAAATATTGCAGTATTACCATGCTGAGTGTTGCACTGCTGTTGGCAACAAACATGACCTGCAGTTGTCTTCAGGGACGAAGGAGCAGGTGTGTTTAGAAGGATAAAACCTGCTTTTCAGTGACTTGGTTCTGCGTTTCCGGGACCTGAACCACTTGCCTGATGGCACGAGGGTAAACAGTACGTGGGCAGGGTGAGTGCAGTCTGTGGCAAAGCCAGCGGAGCAAGTGATGTGTTCCAGGGTGGCCCGAGGGCTGCCAAACAAGTCACCAGATACCCCTGGTTTCTGGTGGGCAGCCTGCCCAAGTCAAGCCCATATGGGAGGTGGACTACCTATTAATACTGAGGAGGGAAACACAGGACCAGGTGATTAACCCTAAGCCCGCGGTCTATATCAGATTGTACGGTCAAGTTTAGCGTTGTAAAATTAGACTGTGACTGTTTGTGATTCTGCTGCGGCTGCTTTACTCACTGCAGTGAATCATCTGTTCCAAGGAGCAAATCCTGGCTCTGTCAGCCCTTTCCTCTGGCTTCAGGCCTGCTTACTGCCACAAGGCAGCAGGACAGAAGGTTGGGATCTTATTGTCTAGGTGTCATTAATGGAAGTCCACCAAGCCTTATGTAAGCATTCAGCCCCCCCACGACTACCCAAAAGTATGCTGTGAGTGCAGGAGTTTGAATATGTCAGCAACAAAGAAGCTGTAACATTGACTGGGATGAGAACTGGCATGTAAGGCTGTGTTGCCTCCTCTGAGCTCAGAGTGAAGCGTTTCCTCAGCTCAGGTCTTTCAGGGTGTTGGAGTCTTGTTCCCGAGCAGCAGAAGGTCGACTGATTGATGCAGCTTTGGCGTTTATGGCACTGATCTGCATTCCTGCCACCAATGGCCACAAACTGTGGTGGGCAGTGACCTAAAGGAGATCGTCACAGATATGAGGAGCATAAATAAGCTCATGAGGAGAAAGTTTTTCTGCATCTTACTGGAAAAAATGTTCATTATTAATAAAAGACTGATGTTTTCCCCAGAAAAGGCTCAGTCTGAACACTTTAAGCCCACAAGTCCAAGCTGATATGGTGTGAAGTACCCACTGCTATATGGCTCCTTTGCTTGCTAAGTAATTACTTAATGTCTTGGAATTGCACAGTAACAGCTCCTTTATTTGCACCACATCAGTCCATATGAAACACGTGACTGTGCACTGCTCCATAAGTAGGCATCTTTATATTTAAGTTCAGACTTTTTCTGGGAAAGTGTCGGCGGTCGTGACGACTAACTCAGAGCAGCGTAAACACCTGATAAATACGAGGTTATCGAAGTAATAAATATTGATTATCTCCTGTGGGCTTGTTTGTATATGATGGGATCATGGCAGCAGAGCTGGTGCCTCTGTAACGTACATGCAGTCTCACACACACTTGGCTGTGTGTCGTGGCCTCCTTGGGGGCTAAAGCTCAGCAGCAGGCCTGGAGCTCGCATGGCTGTATAAGGGCACAGGGACTGTGTGGGTGGGGGCAGGCAGAGAGGCTAAGCTCCCATCTGGTAGTTCTTAAAACTCCTGGAATGCTTTTGCTTTAGTTACACAAACCAAACAAGCCTCGCCGAGCCAAGACGTTCCCTCAGCCTGCTGCCGCTGCTCTCCACAGCACCTTCGTTCAAGTGGAAAAATATATTGATTTGATTCAGCAGATATGAGAAAGTGAACAACTGTGCACTTGATTATGTTCAAATATTAAATATTGCTCTCAAATATCTGCTTGCTCTTTTCTTCATGTGGAGTCCAAGGTTCCAGATGTGCTCTGCTCCCAGGCGAGCTCCATCTCTTCTGGTCCTGACACCTTCTAGCCGTTCGCATCAGAACCGTCCCAAGCCCACCTTCAAGCATTATCCCTGCTGCTGAGTGGTGGTCCGGGGCCTGCTGGCCCAGGGGAAGGAGAGGAACAGGATGGAGACGGCTCTGTTTTAGTCATTATGTTCAGTGTGTTGGTGTCTGCACTCGTGCACTTGCACTGTGTTCGTCTTCATCTTTATTACCTGTTTGTTCTCCAAGTGAGTCCAGTTCTTAAGAGTGTTAAAGGAGCAGTCTGAGGAAGACGAGTAGGAGGGTGCTGGAGGACGTCTGCCCTGTCAGCTCGGATTAATGTTGAAGCAGGATTTTCTGGATTCCTGAGAAAAGGAATTTACAGTAGTTTTTCTTACTGCTCCCCCTCTCTTTAACCTTTGAAATATGGCTTGATTTACCATCCCTGCATTCACTGCACAGCTTACAGCCACTCAGGTCATGTGGTTTTATTTCAAGCCTGTATATAGTGATGTTGTGACATCACAACCTGCCTTTTTATGTGATACCAAAAGGAACCTTTATGTTTCTCCCCCCAGATATCCGCCACCCAGAGGAGTTATCTCTGCTGCGCAAGCCCCGCGATCCCAAAAAGAAGAAGAAAAAGCTGGAAGAGGCAGAGGAGGATGATCTGGAACCAGAGGGCCCACTGTTAACCCCTGGATCAGGTGAGCTGCTTTAGTGGCTCGTTAACAGTGTTTTCTCAGAGAATTGCAGCTGGTTTTGTTAATAGAGGATCAAAAATCTTTCTTGATGAAGAAAATCTGGATATTTTTCAGTTTTTCATAATGCTCGTATTTTTCCTGAAGCAGCAGCTTGGATCTGCAGGCCCCATGAGCCCTCTTCCATCCTTTTTAGTATTTGATGCACTTGTAGTTTGAAAGAAAGCACTAAGATGACTCGAGCTTGCTGCACCCTGCTTCTCCTGACCAAATATGAACGTGTGAGTTTGAGGCCTGCATGGGTCCTACAGCCCTCGCTCCCAGGTTCTTGGCAGGGACGACTAAAAATGGCTGAGATTCCACACATAGTTGGTCACGCTGCCATTTTAAACCCAAAGCAGGCTGCAGGAGTGCAGCATAATGACCCCCTCCCTCCTCCAGTGATGGAAGAGTTACAGCCACATGAGCAGAACCAAACAGACTGGAGTCACTGCTGAGGCTCTGTGTGTAACTGCATCAGACACTCATGACGGTGCCGACAGTGGCGTCTTCACCTCCTGCAGGCAGGTGGGTGCACAGCCCCTCGCTGTGAGTGCAGCAGACACCCTAAAAAAATAGTTGTTTGCACTACAAACAACTGCTATTTTAAAGTTGTATTACTATATATTTTTTTGCACTACTGAAAATTGTATTGAGAATCAAGTATTTTCCTGGTCATGAGTTTGAAATTCCAGTATGAGGACAATCCTGTTTGCATCAGAGTGGAAGGATCCACAGCCGGTGTGTTTGTTTGCTCATATATTGAATGTAACAAGTGACAGAAAATGCAAAAGCAGCTACTTTATTACCCACAGTTGCACGAGGACATTTTGCTACATTGATGCCTCTGATTTAGATACATTTAGTTCCCAGTGGGTAAATGTGGAGAATCTGTTTGCTGTCTCCAGTCTCCCCGTGTGTGTTTGAGCGCACACACACACACCAGATGAGTTGCTACAGTCAGAGCACATTTCATGGCCAAGTTGTAAGATGTTATTGCGTCCCCGGTGAGGAAGGGCTGGCCTCTTGGCCCAGGTCTCCTGATAGAAATCACAAGGCTTGCAAAGATGCAGTCAGTACATGCTCTTCTCTTTCCTTCAGAGTGACCTTCATCATATTTAAAGCTGCAGTACTTAATCAGTTATTCAGTCTACAGGATTGCTATGCATTTGAATATAACACCATTCACGCTGACAACTTGTGACGAGCTCTTTTCACTTACAGACTATTTGATCATTCAAGAAAATAACTGGGAGATGAATCGATAACTTGAAATGGATCGTATTGCCTTTTTCTCAGTGTCTTTTAACCAGATTCTAACTACCAACGCAAGTAAGAGACCTGCATCGAAGAGGTCACCTACCTACATACATGGTTATAGCCTGTATATCCTGTACAGTGAGGTCCGCAGCGCTCTCAGAATGTAATGGGCGTATGGTTAAACACCATAATGGCTATGTGAGCATTTATTTCCACTTGCAGACGGCAGTCTTCTTCCAAAACCTCAGGCTCTATATTTAAAGTAGTATTTAGGAAATGTCTCCGCACTTGTTTGACCTGCCGCACAGAATTGGTCACTTTTGGTAGAAAAGCCATGGTGCTCTTCTTCAGCTGTTGCAGTAAGTCGATGCTGCCAGTTCAGCATCTCGCGGTGAGCATCTGCATCCTGATGCGCCTGCTGTCATTTTCTGTGTCGTCGGCGTTGAGGATGTCAGATCCTGAACAGCACCTTTAAGGCTGGGTCGTGATGACCAACGCCTTGCCTGGGTTTTCAGTCAGTTATGAATGGGTGGATGGAAATGACAGAACCTCACTAGTCGTGCCAGGGCGATGTCCTTGTGCAGAGTGGGTAAACTGAGTCATGCACTCTGAGGCCAGCGGTTGGCAGTGTCTGTGGAAATGCCACCAATCTCCCTGTTCTTGTAGTCCTCAGCTGCTGTCTTTCCCTCCTGGGTCCTACCATGCCTGTAGAGTTTTCTGTGTCTTAAATCTGTCCCCTTGATCTGAATTCTACCCATTTCCTTCCTTCCCTCCACTTTTTCCTGTCTTTCTTTCTCTTACTCTTTCTCTTTCCATCCTAGCCTCTGAGATAATATACATCGGACCTGTGAAAGGTAAGCTTTGCCCTTCCTCTGTCCTTGGCCTTTCAGCACTGCTTCCTCAGCATTGCCTCCTTATTCCTCGCTACAGCCCACAGCTGGTGTAGTGCGGTCACATGACAGCTGTAGCATTTGGGGCTAGAAGCCGGGTCACCTGACTGCTCCTCCCAGGGGAAGTCAGCTGATTGGGGTAGTCTCATGACAAAGGCTTTTAGAAATGAGCTCATCGCTCACTTTTCTTACAGCTACTCCAGGGGCTGCTCACTGCGCCTGCAGGACAGCCAAAGCCTTGAGTCTGAGGTGGTTGTTATCAAGCAGGTTATTGGCAGGACATACTGTGTTGTTAGCCGTAAAGTTGTGTTCACGATTAGAGTCACATGCTTGTGATCCTATCTGCATGCTTCAAATAGCAGCCCACACAGGAGCACTGTGCAACAACCAGATCCATTTATTGACACCATCCCATAGCTTCCTGCTAGTCTCAGTAGCTGATGGTGGTCCTGTCCCTTCCATCTGAGCCCTCCGTGAATCTGCACCAGCATCGGAGATCCAGTAAACAGGATGGAGGAGGCCTCATTGTGTTATTAATGGACCTCCAGCTTTTCATTTCTACACGCTTTCCCTGGATATTTGGCATTCCTCAGGGGACCCTATGGGAGAGAGGATAGCTCTTCCTGACCTCATGAACTTAGCGTTGGGAGGAAAACCTTGAAACACCAACACCCTCCCCCACCAGGAAGGGGAGGCCATAGCCTGCACCATGTTCTCATGACCTCAGTTTGCAAACACAAACATACAGATGCACACTCACTAACACAAACCAAGCCCACTTCCTGGTTCAGCCAGTGTGGCTTCTTGGCCCTGCAGAGGGAGAGTTGGAACGGAGGCGAATGTGGCCATATGTGGAAAACATTTCCCAACATGAGCCAACAGGAAATGTAAACAATTCCATCTTTTTGTAGCCAGAATCTAAAATTGAAATGCTTTTGAACAAATATACATTTAAGTAATCAAAGATTCATCATCAGTTTGTTTCTCCAACATGTTTAAACGATATTCCGTGTCACTCTCTCTCTGTAGTCTGCTGTGTGCGTTCCTGCTGTATTCTTGTGTGCGAGTAAACGAGTAAAGCTCAGCGTGTTGTGCATCATCTGCATGCTGATCCACATCCGTCAGCGGGGGGTCTGCAGGGGGTCTGCAGGGTTTGTGCTGGTAGTCACATGGTGTTGTTGACCACTGACTGCTCAGGCTAGGCTGCACATGTGTGTGCTGAGAAGTCTTCACTCTTTCCCTCAGTGACATATTATTAAATGTGTCATTAATTGGGTCACTATGTGGAAGTGATTTCTTTGTGAATTATTGTAGTTCTGCATTTCTGGCTTTGCAATAACTGATTGCTGTGTTTCTTTTAGGGAGCATCTACTCTAGTCCAGGCTTTTACAGTAAGACTATGACCCCCACCTACGACTCCAGGGACGGCAGCCCTTTGTCACCCACTTCGGCCTGGTTCGGGGACAGCCCCCTGTCAGAGGGCAATCCCAGCATTCTTGCTGTGAGCCAACCGATCTCCTCCCCAGACATACTGGTCAAACTGTACAAGCCCCAGTCCTTGCTGGACAAAGCTAAAATCAATCAGGGGTGAGTTCCACTTTGTTAAAAAGCTTGTGGGCAGAACATTTCAGATTGTTTGAACTCGCTGCAATCACTGTTTGTACAGGTGGTTGGACTCATCCAGGTCTCTCATGGAGCAGGATGTAAAGGAGAATGAGGTGCTGTTGCTGAGGTTTAAATACCACAGTTTCTTTGACCTCAATCCAAAGGTAAATCACACAGAAACATCAGCACAACACCTTGTGGTCAGTTTGTTGAGAACATGCTGATGCACCCATCAGTCAGCGTGGTTTGGGTTAATGCTATCCTGTAGTGTTACATTTACCTTTTGAATTCACTGCATCTAAGCTGTGCTGTTTGTTCAGTAATGTGCTTGATGTGCTCACAGTATGATGCCATTCGAGTGAACCAGCTCTACGAACAGGCCAAGTGGGCCATTCTGCTGGAGGAGATTGAGTGCACGGAGGAGGAAATGATGATGTTTGCTGCCCTCCAGGTAAGAATGCTGCATGCTCTGCTGCAGCTTGGCGTTTTGTATATTGCTGAAGCACGAGTTAATGGGAACATTATCATGAATATTCCCACTGAGCTTTGACTAAAATGTATCAGTTCACCTTATTTCCTACTCAGTTCATAGTAATAAGAGAGTAATTAGGCTTAAATCATTGTAATCCAATTTAAAGGGGTTCTTGTTGATGTGCACAAACCTGTAAAATCTACAGAACTTGTTTCTGTAGCCTTAAGTGGCTTTTTGCAACAGAGGCTCGTTGTGGCTCAAGGAGAGCTGGGCTCTGAAGGCACTGCTGGAATAGGATACATCAGTTTCTCTTCTGAGACACATTCAAAGTCGATGAGAAGAAGGAGCAGTGGCCGTAACGGGGAGCGGTGGCCGTAACGGGGAGCGGTGGCCGTAACGGGGAGCGGTGGCCGTAACGGGGAGCGGTGGCCGTAACGGGGAGCAGTGGCAGTAACGGGGAGCAGTGGCCGTAACGGGGAGCAGTGGCAGTAACGGGGAGCAGTGGCCGTAACGGGGAGCAGTGGCCGTAACGGGGAGCAGTGGCCGTAACGGGGAGCAGTGGCCGTAACGGGGAGCAGTGGCAGTAAGATACAGATGTGAAGCTCTTTTGCACCCTCAGGTTTCTGCATGTACCATTGGGGTGGTGCCCCTTCTATTTCTGA
>VOQJ01047483.1:53637-65658 GCA_015052665.1 Apistogramma diplotaenia | reverse complement strand
CCCCCCCGCTGACGCGCGGGGGGAGGTGCCCCCCCCCCCCCCCCCCCCCCCGTGACCCCGAATGGGATAAGCGGAAGAGAATGCATGGATGGATGGATATTGTAAAGTCTTGTGAAGAGTTACAAGGTTAAGTTACTGCCAGCCTGTCAATTTTTTCTTGCTGCGTCTCTGATGTTATACTTTTGCTTACAATTTCCTGGGGAAACAGGACCTAAGCTGATTTTGTGCTTACTCATGCTCTGTCTCAGGATGCTGCTGGCTCCTTGTGGCAGTAGATTCACAATTCGAATAAGATAGTTTGTCATCAATGTCAGAAGCTCACTGGGAAAAGGAGGATGTAAAATGTCCTTCATTTAGTTTGCTTTAATAAATGCTGCTGCCACTAATACAACCTTATTCAGGACCTGTTTTTTTCAGAAATATTATCACAGATTTCCTTGAAATATCGTGATATAATTTTGAAGCTATGCTGTTCAGCCGTTAAGGATGAAATTGCACTCCATTTGGAGATATGCCTTATGGTAAATAAGTCTTTGGGAATCACCTTGTTAGTGCAAAAATCCAATTGTATGGCTGCCATACTGTGTTATCTGTGGCTTTTTTCATCGATTCAAGTGAAGCAATGGAAACAAATGGTGTGTTTTTGTGACATGCTGAGAGGAACAAAGTGCCTAAAGATAGATTTTAAAATAGGTTCTTTGCTAAGCATAGACACAACACTGGTTCCTCCCTCAAGTTAGGCACCATTTTTTATGCTTGAATTATTCATACTGTAGGTCAGTGTTCAGTGGATTAACAAGGGGAAAAATTCCCCTGATAATGGTTTTGCTACAATGACTGGACTGAAAATGAGCAGGTCAGCATTCAGAGAAAAACTTTAAAAGACCTTCAGAAAGCCGGAGAATTATTGCCCAAGAGCACTTTAAAAAACTGCAAGAAAATCTGGTTCCTTGGAACTAAATATGTGCACAGTATTGTACTTTGTGGTCAAGGATCAAGAAAGGACGAGTTTATTTTGGGATTTGGTACAAACATGAGATTAAACAAAGTATTGTATAACCTTCAACATGAAATATTCATACACGACAACATTCTAGTGTGTACATTTGTCTTGAGAAGCATAATTATTTGTCAAATTCTGTTTTCCTGATTTTTTTTGGCAGGTAAAAAAATATATTGTTTTTCTTTGGGTTTTTTTTGCAGTTATTTCCTAAATATCTTTTTTTTCTCCCATCTACAGAACGTCGACACCCTGCTTCGGTGTCCTATTTGCTTCGACTTTCTCAATATTTCAATGATGACAAAATGCTCACACAATTGTAAGTACCAGTAGAGCAGCTGCATTCATAAAAGAAGCATATGCAGATATAAAAAGATCACTGAGCGGCATTTCCAAACGAGCAAAATTGAGCTGCAGTCATTTCTGAAAAACTGAATATAAAAAATAAATCAGCAGTTCTGCCTGGTTTATGCACTATATCCCTCACATTACAAGAGAAGATTATGAAGTATATTGACATCAATTATTTTTCATGGTTCACCATAACACTATATTGACTGGTGCATATTGATTTTCTATGTTTTAAACTATTTAAAGTGGGTGAAATCTTATTGTATTTTAGAGTTGCACACATCATGTTTTTGCTCATCTCCGAGCACTCATCTCTCACTCACTCACTCAAATAGCCTGGACTGACATTGAAACAAAAAAGGGGGGGTAGTCAGTAAAAGCTGTAAAATACCCCTTTTTTATTAGATGGGTGTCTTCTGACTGATGGGAAAAAAAGGAAGCAGTTCACCTTTTGGGTAATTAATTGAGTATAACACAGTTTTTCTGTTTGCATTTTATTTTGCAGTTTGTTCTCTGTGCATCAGAAAATTTCTTTCCTACAAGCTGCAGTGTCCCGTTTGCAATACAGTAAGTATCAACACTGTTTGAGTGTATAATTATAGCACCAGACTGGAATTGCATTATTATCAAGATCATTACCCAAAGACAGGTGAGATAACAAGAGGTTAATATGCAACTTCCAGTTAAAACTGTAACTTTGCAAAATATCGTCTTGCTCAACCTTAATTCTGAAAATCATTTGATTTTGGATCCGAGAGCCAGATTTCTTTATATGTCACTTCTTTTTCTTCCAGCAAATGACAGAAGCTGATCTGAGAAACAACCGGTTGTTGGACGACTTGGTCGCAAATTTTCAAACTGCGAGGTAACGTACAGCTTATAAGTGACCTCTGTTATATCTGAAATAGTGAAGAGCTTTTCCTTGGAGCACACTGCATCACCACTCACTGTTTCTAAAAACAATATCACAATTGTAGAATGAATGATAAAAAGTAAGATATGGCAGCTATATTGCTAGTGTATTGTATTGTTAGTGGGGTTAGGTTCATTGGTGATTCTAAATTGGCCATAGGTGTGAATGTCTGTCTCTCTGTGTTGGCCCTGCAACTATGGGGCTATTATTATAGCAAAACTTCTGCGTGTCCGTGATCAATCTGCGTGTGTGTAATGTGATCTGTGTGGAAATTTGTGTGTGTATTACAATCTGTGTCTCTATCCTGATCTGTCTGTAATCAGATCTGTAAATGTGTGAATAAATCTGCAGCGTAGATATTAATAGTTGAAAAGTCTTAAAGTTTTGCTCGAATCACTGAAAGTACACACGAGTCGTCAGTTTGGGCGAGAAAGCTCTGCCAAGTTGCGCTAGCAAGCTAACAGGATTAATTAGACGTAGCAGAAGATTGTGCGTCGGCAGAAGTCTAGTAAAAGTCACGTGTGTGCAGAGAGCGAGTTGAAGAGCGGGGGGACTTGAAACTGCCGACTTGTGTGTATTTTCAGTGAATCGAGCAAAACGTTAAGACCCAGCTTGCTGCCGAACACACTGCTGTTCGCAGTCTTTGATCACAGGTTCAGAATTTGCTGTTTCTTGTACAAGATTAAAGACTAGGGGCACCAAGAACATGGATGAGTCTCTCGGCCCACCTGGCTGACTCTGGGCTCCTTCAAAAAGCAGTCAGACACATTTTTGTTAAACCAGATTTTCATCTCAGACTTTTACCGATTACTCACTGCACTTAAATATTCTAGGATGTTTTATTGTGATTCCTCCTAGGTTTTATTCATTTTACTTTCATTTTTTTGATGTGATGTGCAAGTGCTTGACTGCTTGTTTGTAAAAAGGTGCTTTATAAATAAACTTTACTTACTGTGTTAAGAGCTGCACATGATCAGCAGCAATGCTCATGTAAGCTGCTGGGACTAAATGATGCACAGTTGGTACTAAAGGGGCCCAAAGTGTGCCAAGAGAAAAGAAATCGCCCACACCATTGCATCACCACCACCATCAGCCTGCTTTCATTCTGTTTATGCCAAATTCCGAACCTGCCATCCGAAGGTGAGCGGAAATTGAGACTCATTCGATCTGGCAATATTTTAAAATTTTGGTGAGCCTGTGCGAGCTGTAGGATCACTTCCCTGTTCTTAGCTGACGGGAGCGGCACTCTGTGTGGTCATCTGCTGTTGTTGCCCATCTGCTTCGAGGTTCAAGTTGTTGTGGGTTCAGAGGTGCTCTTGTAGCGAGTGAAGTGGCTGGTGAGTGTACTTTGTGAGCAGTAATACACTTTTCATCTGCGTATTAATGAAATAATAAAGTTTTTCTTTCCTGGCACTTGTCGGGGCACAGTGATGATGTATGTTTTGCTGGAGGCATCGAGGCTGGTTTCCCTTTAATTCTTCATCCTGCAGAGGCCGACTAAAAGAGTAATAAAAATGGCAGATCAGATTTCCTCCAAAATCCGCGCAAACCTCTTTACAGTGAACACAGGTGCTGTGAACAGCACTCCAATTTGTGTTTCGTGGTTCTAAGACCTAAAGGGCAGAGAAATGATTACTGTGGTGATTTCACTAGATCCCATTGTTATTGGCATGATTACAAATAGGAAAGCTATCCGAGTTTTTCTTCAAAATAGTACTGAAAAAAACAGTCTAATTGCCTCCCAGTAATCTGCTTCTTATTTACAGATTTTCTATACATCAAATTGGGGATTTCGTTTTCATCAGCTGAGGTCACTCAGAGTTCTCCTCGTATTGCACTTACCTGCGTGTTGTGCAGCTCTAGGGCCGATGTGTTTTTATTACACGAGGATGTAGAGACGAGGGGCAGAGCCCAGAGCTGGGATGAAGGAATTTTTAAGGTTTTAATTTAGTTTGGACGTTGTCGTCAATCTTCTGCTCTGGTGACACGGTTTAAAAAAGTGAAAAAAGTGAAAAGCTTTCCCTTTAAACAGGCTGTGAAACTGCATGTTCAGTTATTGCTGACACTGGCCACATGCTTGCAGTCACAGGCTGTTTTAGATGAGACTGATTAATGTTGGTGTGTATTTGTGCAATGGAACGATTGTTTATAATGAGCAGGAGTCATTGTAAATTATTTACAATATCTAGAAACAATAGGTCACTCCAAACTCAATTATTTATCCTTCACGCTCTTTATCCTGTGTGATACCCTGGTTATACAAACCTTGTGCCGACAACAGGTATCATAGTTACAGACTAAGTAAATATCTGGATACTTTGTAATTTTATATTAAAGTAGTTACAGTTTCTAATATACTCATAAGTCACATATTGGATACCAAAAAATATAAATCTGCTGTAGTCACAGCATTGACAGCTACATCATTTGATAAACCAAAAAATAAAGTTGCCTTTAGAACTGTTGTAACTCGCAATGGCTCAGATTCAACAAACCTTCCTCTGAGATTTTGGTCCATATTGACACGAGATAAAAGGATGCGTATGGTCAGCAACAATACTCAGGTAGGCTGTGATGTTTATTTGATGCTTATTTGGTGCCAAACTGCACAAAGTGCGCCAAGAAAATCTCACACCACCAGCAGCAGCCTGATCTGTTGATGCAAGGCAGGATGATCCTTGCTTTCATGTTGTTTGCTCCAAATTCTGACTCTGCCATCCAAATGTCACAGTAGAAATTGAGACTCATCAGACAAGCAATGTGTTTCCAATTTTAGTAATGAGTGGTTATTTGAGTTACTGTTGCCTTTCTGTCGCCCGAAAGCAGCCTGGCCATTCTCCTCTGACCTCTGACATCAACAAGGGACTTTTGTCCCGAGAACTACAGATATTTTTTATTTTCTTTCTTTTTTGGACCATACCCTGAAAACTAGCGATGGCTTTGTGGGAAAATCGAATTGGAGCCCCTGATTCCATCCTCCTGCTCCACCGTTGGGTTGAGGGTCATAAACTCTTGAGAGTGACGCCATGGTGTCATTCTTTTCTAAACAAATAATACAAAGGAAGAACGGAAGACATCTCTCGAAGGATGTCTATGTTCCTTTGTATTACAGATAATCATCTATTAACAGATAGTTTTTATGTTCCATGTTTTAGGGCACCTTGTAGCAACTGCTATTTGAAGTTAGTTGAAAATAAGCCTGCAAGCCTGCCTGTGGCTGCTTCTGTTCTTCAGTGGGCATTGTCCCTCAAATATAAATGAAAGGGGGGAAGAAAACTGCACCTCAGGTCATTAGAATTGTTACTTCAATGTCTGGGCTGATGCCAATAGAACGTCTGAATGCTGTTATCAGTCAGTCTACCATAATGTTTGTCCCTTCCATCAATCACATCTCTGTTATCAACACTCTGAAAGGTCTCCCTTCAAACTGTAGCCCTTCTGATCATCACTGTTACGAATGAGTAGGTTAGGCAGCAGCCCTTTCCTTCTCTTTTTAATTTCCTGTTGTCTAGCACTGAGCATCTGATAAATTGGATTTCTTGATTTCGACTCTGTCAAAATGCTGGGTTTTTTTTGTGCAGAAATAGACTTGTTTCAACAGGATTCTTAAGATTTGCTTTGAAATGACAGCAATGCAGAGCATTTAGAGAAAATTATTTAAACATCTGCCTGTGTGGTTGATGCATTCTCTGGTTCAGCGTGTGCTTGGGGATAACTTCCTTCATTCAGAATTATCCCTGTGAAATCAGTGCTTGGAGTAGCTTTTATCTGATGCCCCTAATTTACTGCCATTAGACCAGAGGCCCTTTTCCCTCAGGCAAACCATTAGCTGTTATCTCAGTGCGGCATATTTAGAATGCTACAGTAAGCAGTTACCTTGCAACCTTTTGTCTCATTTGTTTATTTGCTCATGACAATAAGAGATAAATTGCTAATAAAATATGCTTAATCACAGTCATATTATGCCCTTTGCTAATATAAATGTAACACGTTGACTTCTTGAACTTTGCAGTCTTCTGTTGATATTTGGCCAGCATTTTCATACCCCTGAGCACCTTCAGTACATGTTATTGCCTTTTATATTTTATACAGCAAGATAAAACATTTAGATATACATTTCTCATTCCCACTTTAATACTATGTTTCAGTTAGATTTTAGGTTTAGTTTGGATTCATTGTTGAGAGCCCATTTCTGGGGCTCTACTATTAAGTCATGAAATTGTAAGTCAAAAAGGGTTTTGCTTAGAAACAGTGAGTTGCGCATTATGTTGCAGCTTCTTTCAATATACAAATACTCTAAAACACCACTAATAACAGTGTGAGTGTTTGGAAGTGCAGAGCAGTTTCTGTAGTTTTAAAAACAAAAGCATTTCCTCTTCTTTCTGGGTGTAAGATATGGGCTGCTCAGGTGTTCGAGGCCTCCATTATATTATTTCATGTCACAATGTGCCGAGAATTTTTTATCACCCAGACTTTTCTGCTGTAGAGCACTCCTATTGTAACTTGTGCAGAATCCATTAGTCTTCCTTTAAGTCCAGTCAGATCCATTGATATCCACACACACGTCCTTAATTGTGTTAATGAAGATTCTGACTACTGAAAGGGTTCTTTCTAAAGTCTTGGTACAATTGCTATGCAGGAACAGCAGCTTTATAAAGTGCGATGCAAAGGCTTTGTGTGGAATTCCTCTGATCTCCTGCTCTATAGTTTAAGGCCACTAACACCCAGCTTGAAAAAAGTGCTGTAGTAGCTATACTTGCCCTTTAAAACCCAATTCTAATTATAAAACGTTAGCCCTCACATTGTAAAGGAAATCAATGATGCAGCTATTTAAATTCAGTAAGTGTTGGGAATTTAAGTAGATGGTATTGATCTGAATTGTAAATAAAATGCCTTGGCTTTTCTATTCATTCCCTCATGCAAACTAAATTCATCCTTTTCCACCGGATGTGTGGAAATTTTTATTTGAATTTTTACTTTCACAGTGCTGTGAAAAAGTATTTGCCTTCTTCATATTTGGCTTTCACATCATCAAACAAATTTTAATGTTTGACAAAGATCGCCTGACTAAATACAAAAGGCAGCTTTTAAATGATGATTTCATTTATTAAGAGGGGAAAAAAAGCCATGCAAGTGTGAAAAAGATACAAAAAAAAGAAGGAAGGAAGGAATGGGTCAAATACTTTGTCACAGCACTGTGTGTTATCTGCACAGTTTTCTTAGATAAAGTGTTAAATAATACAAGTTTCTACCTTGCAGATATTTTAATGGAAAATTAATTTATGACCAAAAAAAAAAAGAACAATCAGCCACCTCTCACACTTTATCTCCAACTCTGCTGTCTTACACTGCAGCTGCTGACAGCTGTCCCTGGTTTGCTCTGCAGCCTGAGTGAGCTTGGCAAAGCTGCACAAGAGTTAGTTACCACCTGCTGCAGGTTCTAGTTTAAGTGCCCTACCAGCTTACAGTGGCTCTCCAGACAGAAGAACCACCATCGCCTGATGCAGTCCAAGACTGCGGTGTTAGTGTCTCAGAGCACGGGACAAGAACCTCCCTGGGGAAGTAGATGAAGGCTGCTGAGGACCAGTCTGGTCAGGGAGTTTGCTGCTAGGGAAATTGGTGACAGGAAGAACCGTGGCTAAACTTTGACACTTTAGTTACAAGGTTAGTTTGAACAATAACAGTAATTAGGTCTTACATAATTATTATTGTTCGAACTACAGAGAAGAGATTAATTCACATACAGCACTATGATATTGGACTAATCAACTGAGTGATGTTGGTACTCTGAAAATGATGTAGGACAGTCTGAAATACAGTCCACATAAATCCTTTAAATTGATTTAAATATATTAAAGTGAACTGCATTAACTATGTGTAAATTCTACCTACCACAGTGTCTGGTTAAGTTTCCACAAATACAGAATATTTTATTAATCATAAACCAGTACTAACAAAAACAGTGGTAATGTCTCTGTGATGTTATGAAACCATGAGAGTAGAGGGTACCTGTCCCGATCACCATCCCTGCACTGATAAGCTTAGGTGTGTTAATTGTGAGGCTCAGTATTAATATTCATGAAAAGAGCTTTGGGCATTAACTTGATAGCCAGGTGGTTTAAAGGCATCGCACATGGGGGGAAAATACCATTAGCACCAAGCCTGTGGGTTCATTCCCCCTAATCTTTCTGCCCACATGTCCCATGTCTCTCAGTAATCACCCTAATTAAAACCAAAACATCCAAATAACAGATTAATCAGAAAAGAAGCCGCCTAGCTGGTTTCTATTAAGAGATCCAAAATGAATATTACTCACTATCCATCCATCATCATTACCTCTGGGCCACGGAAATAAGCTATTTCTATTCAAGGTTTTTTTTTTTTTTCCAAAATCAAATTGAGTGTAAATTGTGACACCAGTTTTATTAAACAGAGGATGTATGTTTTTTTTTTAAGTGTAGTGATTTTAAATGTACTAAATATTCATCAGATCTTGTTCTGTAAGTAGTATTTGATCCTACGACTGGTGTCTGCCCTGTGGCAAAAGAAGTAAACAACTTATATTCTAAATACACGAGTATCTAGAATAATTTGACATACTAAAATGAATAACACACTTAAATGAGGAAGAATGAGGACTAATGACTGTAACATAATGTGATAGAACTTTAGGTTCTGTTGAGTAGCAGTGGAGTAGTGATTTACCTTATCTCGCTCTGCCTCTGTATTTCATTCATTTTAGTCCAGCCTGTCTGTGTGCAGTGCTACTGATGAATGTTTCTGGAAGAGCTTATTTCTTCAAGGTCTTTGTTGAAAGGAGCATCTGTTGGCATTTGTGCATGCATGTGCATGAACCTGCGCTAATGTAGATAGAAAGTTCTTTAAATATGGAAAGCAGAACGTCACACACCTCATTGGTTCTATTTTATTGTCACGTAACGGCCCAGCTGCAATTTGTTTGCTTTCCACATTTCTAAGGCTGCAGCCAAAGTGTCTCCTTTTTCTGGCTCAGGGGGGACGGAGCAAGATGATTAAGCAGGTGAAGTTCAACATCAGAAGGCTGGCTTTACTGCCAGCAACATTTATTCACAGTAACTGTTTTGTTTTTTTTTTAGACATTTTCACCAACCGAACGCGTTGGTGTTCATTGTGTCTTTGCAGGTGGATAATTTGTCGTTTTGTGAGGAAAGAATTTGTAGCTTCCTTTTATCAGAATAGGAGATGTGGGGTTACAAGGGGCGTGGCTCTGTACGTGTTTTGTATTTTTCCCATTCACATATACTCCATTTCTTTTTTTCTTCTTCTTCTTCTAGGCAACAGTTGTTAAAAGTAAATTTTGAATCTCCTCCAATATCTCCAAAGACCCCTGCTTCAGCGGCTAAGCACAAAACTCCGAAGGAGAGGGGCCAGAAGTGTAACAACTCCGTGTTGAGTCAGTTTTTCCAAAAGAAGCCTAAAACACCTCCCAGCAAAGAAATGCCGTGCAACATTTCTATCTCCGAGTGGGTTCAGGAGGGGAAAAGACAGACTGCAGGAATCCACAGTGGCACTGACCTACATTCTGGAAATGCTGAGCTTTCAGTGGTTGTGAAAGAAGAACCCATTGATGTGGAGGATGCACCTACCCAAGGTTTGACATCATTCAGACTTGAGGACACCGCTCCCAGTATTAGCAGTGGAAATGGGATGGTACACTCCTTAACACCATCAAAAGACATAAAGCCCATAATCAAAGGTGAGGCCATTTTAACCGGCGGGTATGCTACAGTCACAGTTACAGAAGGGTTTCTAGATTGCAGTACAACAAAAATGATTGTGACCACCAATCGGTCATCACAGTGCGACCAGCTTGTGATTGATTGATTTTTGCTCAGTTGGGAATTACATGCAATCCATTTGTGATAATACAGCGATTTAAATGGGTGAAAATTGAAAATCCGTTGCTCTCTGCATACGCAGAAATTCATATTTAGAGTTTAGCTAGACCCTCCCACGGAAATGCTTCCACAAATAGTGACATGCAGTGTGTGTCTCTCAGCAGCCTTGCTTTTATATAGGCATACTAACAGGATTCAAACAGTTGAGTTGATTCGCCCTACTGCAAACAGACGGAGCAGACATTTCTGTCGTGCTCTTTAGCGCGCCATGACTTGGATAGTCTGTCTGCATCTAGAAATTCAGTTGCGTCGTGATCCAAAGTGGTTGCCCAGAGGATTTGCACATTCATCCTCTGGGCAACCAGCTGGTCGCCGCAGCTACTCGGATGCAGAAAAATTCAGTGCAGTCAGCTGGCAACTACTGCTATTTGCTACTCAGGGAGGTTGCTGTGCTATTTTTACTGTAGTGTGGCTGCACTTTAAAGCAATGCGCCACCCACCTGGCTCAGTTACCTGGCATGGTAACACCCTCACAAGCCCACAGTCACATAGTTTTTTGCAGGCTGTTTTTTGGTCAGTGTCATGTTGATGTTAAACATCTCATTGTGCTCAAAATGACAATTTTTTTTATCATTTCCAGTTGCTTTTATTGTGATTGTTAGTTTCACTTGGTCACGATTAAAAATTTCCTCCACTGAATATAACATCTTATGGTCGTAGTGTATGTCTGTATGCACTTAACAGGTGGGCCAATCTGAACAAAAGTTTGCATGAACATTGTCAAACAGATTTATTCTAAAATCCTTTCTTTAGAACTTTGTATCTGCGGTGGAATTTGGTTCAGATCACCACTAAATACAAAATTAAGCATTTGAAAACGTGCAGCAGAATCCATCCATCCATCCATCCATCCATCCAGCCATGCCTCCATCCATCCATCCATCCATCATTGCATCCATCCATCCAGCCGTGCATCCATCCATCCATCCATCATTGCATCCATCCATCATTGCATCCATCCATCATTGCATCCATCCATCATTGCATCCATCCATCCATCCATTAAGATTTCAGGCAATTCAAAACTATTTTGTTTGTTTTAGAAGTTATCTGTTCACTAAACAAATGCATACAAATGCGTACATATAAACAACGTAATTCATATTTGTTAAAAATAGTCAGTCCACAACGTTTATATTTCAGTTTTTCCAAACAGTTTGAAATACTTAGGTAGCTTCCTGCACCATAATTTATTTTGTGTGTCAAAGTAGTTTGAGTTTTGAGTGGTGCTGGGTAAAAGAGCTGTAGGTGTGTCTTGCTCCGGTTCAGTTCTTCAGCTGTCTAATTTGAATTATGTATGAAGAGCTGTAATTGTGCTAATCCATATTTAACTGCAGCTGGGTGAATGCATGCACTGAATTGCATAGCAGTGTAATATAGCCTCATAGCATGAACCGTTGTGTATCTTTTTTTTTCTTTGCAGTGGAGTGCCCTGTGTGTTCTGTAAGTGTTTCCCAGCATTTTATCAACACACATCTGGACACGTGTCTTACCAGAGGAGACAAGAAGGAAAGCTTGAGGAGGTAAAGCACCCATTTAATTAATCACTTAAATGAAGACTCTGTAACTATGTCTCATCAAGCTTTAATACTCTTTTGAGAGTTAGAAATAAAAGATTATTAATAGATTACACACGCTTAAAATGATAAGCAAGGGCTACTGCTGAGCTGTTAATGTGTTTTTAATGCTGTCCCTGGGGAAGAAGCAAAGTCTGTGTCTTTTAAATATGAGTAGAAATATGATAAGGATTTAGTAGTTGTGTGTGTGTGTGCTTGGGAGGGGGGGGGGTAATCTATAATAAAAAAAAAAAGACAAGAGAG
>VOQJ01047482.1:16780-27391 GCA_015052665.1 Apistogramma diplotaenia | reverse complement strand
AAATTTAAATTTTTGATTTTAAAAAAAAAAAAAAAAAAAAAAAACATTTTTCAAACGCACACACAGAGGCACGTGCACGCACGTAGGCCCATTAGACTGAAACTTGTAGCAAAAACATACCATGCGAGTCAGAAACTGAGCCCACAGAGAAAATGAGTTTGTTTTTTCCTGTCTGCATTTTGTTTATTTTGTGTTCTGAATTTGTTAGTGATTGGCAAGTGTCTAAGCGTGGGATTATTTATTTATTTTCAGCAGGAACATTCAGCTTTGTGGCTGACGGAGCGACTGTCTCTGCAGTGGGAGTGAAGTGACCTGAAAGTAGAAACAGGTGGGATGTATGGCAGCTGGGAGAGGAGAGTGAAGGAGAACATTTTACACACCGAGAGGTATTTTACTGAAGGACTGTATTTCAAACTAAGGACAAAACTGAAGCATGATTTCTTCTTTCTTCCTTATTACTGCTACACGTATACAATTAAACGTGTAAAAGAATATTTTATATATAGGTGTTGGATTATTTTGATCTTTAAATTATTTTATGGGTGAGAACAAAAACACAAGCACAGTAAACCGTCGCATAATATTTGCCTCATTTCTCTTCCTTCTGATTATTTTCAGTCACGGTTTGTTAAACGAAATATTCCACTGTGAACAAGAAGCAAACTGAGGTTATTCTGTGTGTGAAATCACAGGAAGGGAAAGGGAAATAAATGTCTTACTCAGGTGCTGTAATGCAGTGTAAAGTGTAGGGCTGCCAATATCAGCAGCACTTTCTCCCAAATATTTATGTCTTTTGTGGAGGAGAGAGGTGTAAAGCACCATTTAGGAAGAAGGGAGTGACTGTCCTAGGAAACCAATGGCTGTTATCTTGCCATGACTTGTAAAAATGAATGTTATTTCATGGAAAAACATCACAACAGAATCAGCTTAAACAAAAATCCCAACTTGCTTTCTGCATAGTAACTTTGAACTATTCTGCAGAATAGTTGCTGGATTTCTGGGATTTTTTTTAAACCCTAACAGTGCTTCCATCGTCTCTCTAACCTGTCATTTAAATGAAATCAAGAAAAACCCAGTAAAGCTGTCCTTTTATTTGGCATCGCATCCAGACTAAATAGTTGAGCTGAAGTCTGATCTCTTGATAGACCTTCACATTCCTTTCTAGTGAAAAAAACTCATCTTATTGGACAACAACACTCCACTAAGGAGGAGGAGAAGACAAAGGGAGACCTGGAAGGATGGAGTGTAAATTACACCTCCAGGGCAGGAGGCTGACATGCAACCTCAGATGGTCTGCAAGCCTTTGAACAAAACACATTTAACAACGTTCTCCCCTGTGTAGCCGGAGCGTAGCGTTGACGTATGCAACTGTGAGATATGGCACAGCTGTGTTTCGTGTCATGGAGACCTCTCCTCCCCTGATCAGCTGTTCGTATCGTGTAAAATAAATCCCAAACATACAGCGATGGTTTAAACACAGGCGGTGTCTAAGTTGCTGATCCCAGCAACTGTATCCCCCATACCATAACTCTGAAACACCCGTGCTATTGTAATACACAGTATCTCAGTATCTATCTCATAGAGAGTCAGATGATGGGTTCAGCCACAGGCAAACGAGGGGAAGTGGAAACAGGAAGCGTGTGAAGTTTACTTCCTGCCAGACTATTGTAGAAAGCAGTTTTCTTAGATCATTTTCTCTAATATCCATTTTCCCCATTCTCAGCACATGTGATTCATATCTCTGCTTTTGAGCAATTAAAGATAGAGAACCACCCCAAGGGGGAGGGGGAGGGCGGAGGGAACTGCAGATAGAGACACAGCAATGCCTGTGGCCCCAGCAACACTGGATTTTCTTCAGAGTTCTCACAGCTTATCAAACATCACAGTTCACTCAATGAGGGGCTCGTCCCCGGAGGCCCACATTCATAAACATTGAGACTTGGTGCCTATAAAGATAGAGTTGATATGTGACATGCCAGAATAAACAGATGTAGGCCTGATTCCAGTGAACAAAAGCTTGAGAATCCTAGAGAGAGAATTTTTTTTGAAAAATTGAAATACAGTAAAAGAATCTTGTTTAATCTGTGCAAACAGGCTTAATATTTTTCTCGGTAGACCCACGTAAGAGGCAAATGTGGGCACCCTGAGTGCATTTTATTGATGTTTACAGTATTTGTGTAGCGTACCGTGTTAAGGAACATGATACTAAACAGTATTTTAATGTGTGTGGTCGGTCAGTTTGGTTTCCAGTGTGTTAGCTGTCTCCATTTCCTATATTAGTCATTTTACATCACTGTTCCATTCGGTGCTGTGTTCAGGATAAGGATGAGCGAGAGGCAGACGAAAGAGGAAAAACACCAAACAGAAACAGACGAGCCAGCATTCCTCTGTTTAAGCTGCCATTCCTTCACCCTGGAACTTTGAAGAGACATGCCAACATACTTTAGGCAAACTTTAACCATATGATCATATTACTGATACAGCATCAACTCTGTTGTTATTTCTAATCTTCTTTAATGCACGACTGACTTCTCTCTTCAGCCGGTTATTAGGCGTGTGTTTCCACACCTATTCATTATAACAATGGGATGCATTTACATTACTTTCACCCAAGTCTCAGAGGACCTCATTGATGAGAATATGCATGCCAGTGAAGCATAACCTCCAAATCCCAAAGGTATACCTCAGCTGTGTTTTTAATCTAATTCCTCACTTTGGGGAACCACGAGTGTCAATATCTGGTGTTGGCTGGCCCTCTGGCATCCGCAAATCACTCTATTACAGTATCTAAAAACAATTTAGAGCAATTGGGAGCATTTAAGCAATTACCACAGCGTTCTGATAATTGTGGTGCCTCTGCGTCATTACAGAGGAGTTCATTTCTAATAATGTCACAATCTATGCTGAGGAGATTCAGTGAGTTACTTCCACTATTTTAACTGACCAATTTTGCCTAATTGGAAACAATTTTCAGCAGTTATGAGTATCAATAAAAGTCAAGTCATTTATAAAGTGGTTCTGTGGAGGCCCAACGTGTAGGCGTATAACGTGTTGGGTGGAAAGTTGCCAGACATTTGCGCGCGTGTGTGTGTGTGTGTGTGTGCGCCCACACGCATCTGTAAGTATTTGTGTGAAAGACATTTGTAATAAGGGCCTCAGAGAGTGCCTAATGTGCTACCTGACTGAACAGGTCAGAATGTGCCATAAAAACACCTTCACCTCCATTAAGCCTATGAGCACTGAAGGCTGCTGGGTCCTGCACTCTGCCTGCTACCACACAGCTCACGCCGTCACCGGAGAGGAAATGAGGAGCGATCGGTACAATGACTCACTGTGATTTGGAAGTGGCAACGGGACAAGCCAGAGATCTATGTTAGGAGTGGTGGCAGTGCTCATTAACCTGCAGGGTGTTGGTGCTGAAGCAGGAAGCAGCCTGTAGCCCTTATGCTGCGGCGCATGTAACTGCTTGCAGGACAGATAAAAGTGGCCGTAAATATGGAATTTCGTTCTCTGGTACCGGTCTCCTTTTGCTCCATGTTAGCACACCTCGCTCTTTCACACCGTCACAGGCTGCTAACACCAAATTGAGTCATGCAACAATAATCTCCAACGGTTCATTGCATGAACACAGATGAAGTACTGTGTGTAAAAACATACTTGCTGATATAAACCTGAACAGCTAAATCCTTACCACTAAAAATGTACAATTTGTGAATTCAAGCTGAATTCCAGCAATGCCATTTCTTTTTTTTTTCCAATTGGATCCTGTTTGGGATTTTTTTTTTTCCCAAAAAATTTGGGAGTCAGTGATAGTACAGTGCCTGACTTTGACTCCCATAACAAGAGAAACTAGCAATAAATAGAGAAGAGAGAAGTAGGAGGAGGGTGGAAAAGGCTAACATAGTGATAAAGTTGGAAAATGAGACCCCTTATCTGCTTTTCATCTGCAGTAATGGTCATTAGCCGAGTTTGTGCTAGCTTGCAATAAATTTTTAACCTTTCAAATCACAGGGTCATTTCTTCGAATCTGTAAGGAGACCGTTATAAATCTAAAGGGTTTTATTTTTTCCACGGGGTATAGCTCATTAGATTGGAGCAGCGTAACTGAAACCAATACCATATGGTTGTTAAAAGAAGAAACTCGATTAGAAAGCTAAAAGGGTCACATGGGTTTCAAAAGTGCGATGTGCACACAGAAAAGAGAAAGCTTAAGAAACCACAATAAGCAGTAGCTTCTGTGTGTTTATTTGAAGAAGGAAACCAAGCCTGTTTCATTGTTTCTCAATATATTAAGACATTAGGAGGCAAGGAGACTGGTGAGCAAGGCAATCTTAAACATATGTATACCTATTAAGGTAAACCTATTAAGCTTAAAGAAACAGATATATGCGCTTTTTTGCTAATAAGATCAGAAGACATAGAGGGCAGAATGACTAGTGGAAACATGTAAACACCTTGCCTAGATCTTAAACATAAACTCTAATAAACAAGGGTAAATTCCCTTCACCCCACCCCAACTCTACTCCACCTTTTGCCCCCTTCACCCCTTCAGTCAGACCACCACTGTCTCTAGTCTAACCTCTGCCGCTCGGAAGAACTGAGCATGAATCATGACCCCACGCTCGTTAGTTAATCACATCACAAAAAACAATGATCCCTGCAGGAAGCACGACTTAAAAACCAGGAAGTTCAGACAGAAGGATAGCCCCAGGCAAGTAATCAATCACTGGGTGTCTGGTGTGAGGTCACCTGCATGTGTGTCTGTGCATGCTAAAAGCTTCCATTGCTTCCAGCTCGTTTTTGTATCTAGGTCTGTTAGAATCCCTGATTTTTAGGATCACATCTATACAATCTTGTTCAGTCCTTGTAAAGTAGCAAAATGAATAGGATAAAGCATTTGTGTTGCCAGGCAACTGCTGGTTAGGTTTGGCCTTAGTGAAATTCAGACCTATTTTGATAGTAGACCTTATGATGACAGAAATAATGCATCGGGGAAAAATACTTCTTGCTGAGATTATTATTGTTCCATGACCTTCATTGCTGTGATTTGTGAATGTAATGTGACCCTTAGTTGCCAAGGTTACAGCATGGTACCATCCAATTAGTGGCAATATTTTGACTGACAGCTAGATGCACTATAGGAAGCTGATATTCTCCCAGCTTCACACCATTTTCTTCTCTCTGACAGAACAAGGAATCCTGGGGAAAAAATGTTTCATGTTTTCCTCCCTGCTTTTCTTCCCCGTGTCGGCGCACTCTTTTATTCGCTTGCTTTCGGTTTACTTTCAAAAGTGCTGCTTCCAATTTAAATGTTAATGATGATTCTTGCAATTTATTTTTTAATTATTACATGATTCAAATGTGGCTAAATTTTTGTTGTATGAAGATGCAAAAATAGTGACACCTAATCTTTTAAAAATCATTGCCCAAGCACGTTGTATTCTCATGAGAGACTGTATTCACGTTTAGATTTCACATTAAAAGTGGAGCACATTTCTTCAATCCCACAATCCCTTTGGGCAAAAACAGAAGAACACAGGCTGTCAGCAAGGAAGAAAACAACCCATCCTAGGGCCTGTGGCATGTGTCATTATTTAGAGTTGAAATAGATTAATTCCCTGCACTGACTGGTGTGAAAGATCATATTTTGCCTATGCGGTGGTAATCTATCACAATAATATGGAATGTACTTCAGTTGATTAGCTTCCTGCCTTCGTGTGCATGCGCACGCTATACGGTTCCAAAATCCAGAGAAAGATGCTTGTTTTTCTCAGAGAACAGCTCTGGGAGTAATTATAGTGTTCATGTTAAGTCATCGGCAGCTTGATACACCACACCTGTTGCCCTAAATGAAAGAGGAATCCATCTGTAAATGCATATTATGCTATTTATAACTGTGTCCTAAGTGCCGTAACTCTCTGTCTGCCTTTCTTTCTCCTTAAGCTGTCTTTGTAATGGGTATCTATGGTAAATGTTCCATATCACTGTAAGTGACACACCTTCCTTTCATCATACCTCTTACTATACAGAAAATATGCACATTATGTGCTTATGGAGCGGAATGTTTTCATAACGTCTCCATTACTGTCAGGTCTTGTGTAGGTCTGAGGAAGCATGAATCAATTCACTTGCCCAAAAGATAGTAAAAAAGAACATAGGCATTGATCCTTTTCCTACACTGAGTGAGTCACATAGTGCGGTGAATGCAGTCGAAATTATGGAAAATATAGACTTTTTATTTTTTCCACTCTTGTACCGCAGAACGATTCTAAAGGCATCAAAATCACAAAAAATAATACAAATTGAACCACGGAGTCAGAAAAGTTTTTACAAGACAAATAATTTTAGCAGCATTTTGCTTTGGTTTCGCACACTCTCGGCTTTTTCTCAAGCAGCTTCGGGGACGTGCTTTTCAATCAGCTTTGAAGAAGCTGTTAAAGCCATTACACTAAGAAGAATGTGCAAGCCATTTTTAACCTATGGATTTTGCTTGGCAGCTGCGGCACATCATTTTTACTCCTATATATTTTTAAAAGCTTAGCGTTTATCAAAAGCAAATGTTTACCCTTTGCCCCGGCTACAATATAAACCTGATACCACATGGCTTACTCATATTGCTGGTGTCTGTACGTTACATCTGGACTGCTTTCTTAAAACGGAGTCATCAAAGTAAAATGTTTGCTATGATGTGCTGAAAACATTGCCATGAGGTGCAGCTCTTTTATTAGCCAAGCTGTATATTTTAAAGAAAAATATTCTCATGTAGATTTGAAGTTCTTCAGGGAGGCGTCCACAAATGATTTCCCCATCTCCCATCCCAGCAGGACATGCCAAGGATTATAGATCTCTGTTGTATTGGAGCTGTCTTTGGGCTGTTGACAAAATATCTATGCAGCACCCCTGGTGACTTCAGCTGCAGCAGCTTTGTAGACTGTCAATGAATGTCAGCGTTGTAAACCTATTTTCATGGACTCAGTCTCCTCCTTAGGCCAATGAATTTTATTATTACCTTTAAAAGGAACCAGTCTGCTGACTGCCTGTTCCAAAGAGGTGGCACTTTTTCCTCTGGTGCTGGGGAGTGACTAAAAGGAATAAAAGGACAGATGGACCCAGGAAGAACAGAAAGCTTTGATGTGTGGTTAGTGATAGAGCTTCAGGTTGATGTGTTTTGATGTCTGTGAGCTGAGTGGAGCCTGGCAGGTCAAACTCAGAGCGAGCAGTCAAACTCAGAAGATACACTTTGAACACTGAGAACAGATATTTTATCAAAGGATTCTGCAAATTCATGTGTGTGCATCCTATATATGTTGATTAGTAGCACGCATACGTTTTTGCTAAACAAAGAAGATGAGGAAGGGATAAAGCAATTTGCTCAGCTGTTAGAGATCAGGGGTTTATTCCATAGATTTGTTTTGCATTTGACTGTCCAAAAGACCAGACGTAAGAGTGCACATATCCTGTAGTTGTTGTTTTTAGCAGGTTTACCAATTACATTTTATAACCTGGGACTCAAAACTGCAGAAGTCCTGCTTCTTTGTGCTTTTTTTACTTCCAGATGTTTACTTTGGGTTTTTGCTGTTGTTGTTTTTTTTATTTCTTGTTTGTTTGTTTTTAATGCATTTTTTAAGTGCATGCTAAGTATAAACACAAAAGATAAAGCACTGTAAAATAGCTGCTTTTATTCTAGTCATAAAAGAGCCTTAACAAAGTTTCACGAACAGTAAAACAGTGGGAACTCTATATATACAGGTCATACAGCGCACACACACACACACACACACACACACACACACACACAGTTATAGTAGGCAGATTCAAAGGCTCCCCTGATGGTGCCCCAATTAAGCCTGACCACATGGAAGCCACTGAGTGTGAAATTGAAAAACACGGACACCGATATAATGTCACTGCTCTTATTTTCTAATAGTAGTTCAGCATAATATCAGCATCCTCATACAGGCAGCCAGTCCCAAGTAAAGACCACTGACACTTGCAAAAGCAGTGCGGTGCCGCTCCTCTTAGCGCTGACGTAAAGTTATCATCACCGTCGTCATCATCGTCTGTTTTAATATGCAATAAATATGGGAATGCTTAGAAGCACTGGAATGCAGCTTGCTGCAGGAACTCGTTTAGGCAATACAATAAGTGATACTTGAACAAGGAAGCAATTAGCCTTAAAATGCTCCGGCTAGAGCAGCTAACATTCGAGTGGTTCATGAAATTGCAGCACAGCTGTTGCTTGGCCACAGTTGTAGACATAAATATTAAACTTTGTTGTGAAAAGGGGGCGTGAAATTAATTAGACAAATAATTAAAGTCAAGGGCTTTTCTTTTCTTTTTTCTGAAGAGCTGCTTGGCAAAATCAGAGAGGAAGTGCACACGTGTACTGTGGGCAGAGACTGACAAAACAAACAGAGTGAAACTGTGTCTTATTGATTTTGAAAGACTCAGAGGGTAGCATCGCATTTCATGAGGTTCGAAACACTGTGGACATCACAACCAAACACAGAAATTTTGGTTAGATAGTACAGTAATAGTATATACAACAACCATAGACAGAAGAGTATATTAAACATAATAATTCATTTCCTTTTCTTGATGTTTTCTTATTCCTCTGTGCATTCTCAAGGCCCTACAAAACAGAAACAAAACAAATTTCATCGTCTCTCTTTTTGTTTCTCTTCCTTTCCCAAGTTATAAAAGCTAGGACAAAATAGTGGTTGCAGCTCAGAGGACCTAGAACATCTCCTTGGCTTTGGTCTTCAAAGAAGCCCCAAGAGAACCACAATTTTTTTTTGCCTCTTTTAACCTTCCTTCCCCTCGTTTGTCAGAGAACCACTCTGCTGACAGCAGACCCACTGCACCGCTCACACTGTCAGCTCTGTGATCCCCTAGTCAGACGGTTCACATCTCGACACCTCCGACCCAATATTTCCCTGATACGATCTAATTATCTGACCTGAGTTCACATTGTCATCACTTAGTCACTTTGGCACCAAAACTGCTACAACTGCTGTATTCTACCTCTTAGCGCTGAACCAAAGGGACTGACCCAGGGACGAGTTGTCCTCTGGGATTCACAAGACCTCCGAGGCCCCGGCACTGATATACTGATCTGTCATCTCTTTCTGTCTTGTTCTATTCCATCTGTCTGTCTGTTCCCTGTAGGAGCTGGGGCGTGCCTCCTAATGTGTATTTAAAGTCCCGGCTACCCTGTCACCACATAGTTAGGATGATGTCTGCACTGCAGTTCTGCAGGGTGCTCTGTTTTGATTTGATGACAGTGGAACCACTGGTGTATGCTCTGCTGGGGCCTACAGGCTCTGTGTCTGTCTGCTTTTTATCCCTACATCCGTCCTGTTCCTCCATCCCACCACTCCTCCTCTCCTGGGGTTTATGTCTCCTTTTCCCCTCTTTGTCACAGCTTGTCTTGTCATAACTCACACTGGCTATCTGATGACACAAGAACACAGAAGACAAAAAAATGTTTATGTGTGTCTGCATGTATGCACTCAGCATCTTATTACATCGTAATCAGTAGTGTAGCAGCCAACAGCAGGGAGCAAATCACATTAAGATAATTGGGAAACACTTCATGTTGGACAGCTGGGGCTGTGCTGAATTGATTAAATAAATTTGATGTCACACAGAAAAAACAGCCTTCATAGACTTAGAAACTCCCTTGTGTGTGTGTGTGTGTGTGTGCGTGTGTGTGTGTGTACTGTGCATGCAGGGATAAAAGACCCAAGAGGGAGACTTTCTGAAAAATAAGGAAAGGTTTCTGCTAGTTAAAAAAAATCAAAGCCGAACTAGTACACGGCAGAGAGAAAGTCCTCTGCTTCCTTTGAGAGAAAAATTGTTACACCGAGAAACAAGCAGCGCTTTGGTTTGTCAGCACTTGGGCAACACGCAGGCCTCAGAGTTCTCCTGAGTGACCACTAGATGTCACTATTATCTCTGCATCAAACTCCACCTAGACAGCAGTTGATGACATGTCTGGCTCACAAAGGATAGCGCTTGCCAGATTTGTGTACACTGTTCTTTTCAGCACAGTTCCTTGAATGTGTAACTACACCTGTCCCAAAATGATAACTGTATTTCGGCATGGCAGGAAACACACCTTGTGAAAACACGAGCAAAGTGACGTGGGCATAAAGGGGAGGAATGTGCAACTTTTGTCTTCTGAGGTCACCTCAGTTCCACTAGTGTAGGGCATAGTGTCTTAAACTAAGAGTATGCAAATGAGGAGCAAGTAATCAAAGTTCAAACTGAATTGTTTAAGAGTTCATTGAACTGGAATAAAAAGATGTGCAGGAAATTACTTCAGTTTGTCATCGCTGTGGCAAATTAGGCAAGGACTGAATAAATGGATTACAAGAAATGTGTGTGTGTGCGCGCGCGCGCGCGTGTGTGTGTGTGTGGTGAACAATGTCTTGTGTGAATTTGGAAGCATGTGAGTGAGCCTGCTTTAATTTATCCGTACACAAATATGTTTCTGTGTGTGTGTGTGTGTGTGTGTGTGTGTGTGTGTGTGTGTGTGTGTGTGTGTGTGTGTGTGTGTGTGTGTGTGTGTGTGTGTGTGTGATTTTATTTTTTGTGTTACGCGTGAGC
>VOQJ01047482.1:2259-16589 GCA_015052665.1 Apistogramma diplotaenia | reverse complement strand
GAGATGGGTGGTTCGTCTGCATGGTGATGACTAGCGAGATACATGGCATAGCTTGGCATTTTTTAATGGCGTACATTCTACTCCTCCCTGTGTTGTCATGGTGATGTGTCCCTTCCCAACCTTTTTTTAGATAGGTATGCAGGGTCTGTTCCTTCTTTGCAATCTGACACACATAAAGCAGAGCTACCACGAAGCTATAACATATTACAGGTTCAGTGAACATGGAGGCAGCGCGTGGACCGAAATTCAAAACTTCCTTCCACTCACTTCACGAGGATGAGCTAAACTTGTACCCAAGCTTATAAAAGACTTAAACAAACCTTGAAGGGATTTGAATTTTAAAATAACATTTTTTTCCTTTGAGGTATTTACAGAAATGCAGATATTACTCACTCAAAGTTGTTTTTTTTTTAAACTGTCCACCTTGCTCCACCCCAGAAGGTGCAACATAACAAGGTAGAACTCTCATGCCAGGCATTTGTAATCCATTAGGAGAAGAAATGAGGACTTGGCTGCTGCCAAGACTTTAAACACCCAACTGATCTTATTTAGATTTAGTCAAGGAGAGGAGAAAGGAGAAAGGAGCAGACTGGATAGACGGGATTTACGGTCTTATCTGCAGCCTGTGCTAACATCCACTTTTCACACCTTCTGTTCTATCTGCTGCCGACATAGACATGTAAACACATGCACGCCAGTACAAGAGAACACACACGTGCACGCTTGAGGACACGGTTGATAATAGAAACGTCACTGCATGATTAATTATCACATGTATTGGAAATTATTTTGCACAGATAATATATTTACTGTAGCACTGAGTTGTCCAAGCTGCCGTGTGTGGCTTACACGAGTGTAACATTAATTTGTTCATTACAGCTGCAGACAAAAGAACAATCATTATCCCAATACTCAAAATGCAACACACCTGTAGCAACTCTATTATCTCTGGTTTCCTATTTACAATCTCCTGTTGTTTTCTGCATCTGAACACAGCCTTTATCCCACACAAATACACACATTCGCATTCAGCAAAAAAAAAAAAAACCCTTAACATTATTATCAAGGCAGACAAAACAAACCATTTTCCTTTATGAGTGGTTTCCTATTATATTTCAACAGGAAGCAAATTAGGGTGAGGAGACTGTTGCTGATGAGAAGTGTGTGTCTGGATGCCAGGTGCAGCGGAGTGCTCGTTTTGCATATCAGAGAAGTGTGATTATGAGTAGAGCCATGCATATTCCACATTAGTGGACGTAATGACTGAATGAGGTGTGACTAAATGAGAGGTTACCGCACGCACACACCCATACACACGGAGACACACACACCCATAGTTACTTGTGCAGATAGATACCGTAATACACATGAAACTTGCAATATGCTTTAAAAACACACACACACACACTGTCTACTGTATGTGATGAGTGCAGGGTTATCAGTAATGGAGCAGACTACCCGAGAGAACACGACACCGATGGATCCACATCTCCATAAAACCTGTTCTCTCCTTACTGCCTCCATGCATATTCAGATGGTCCGACTGAAGCCGTGCCACGTCGTTAGCAAATGAAAAGTAGTTTAGCATGAGAATGAGCCCAGGGGTCACAGGAAGAGAGATGCGCAGACACAGAACAAATTCCACTCGGCCTGTAATTGGCACAAGGGGAAAAAGGAAGCATGGGACAATGTGGGGGGGGGGGGCATTTATTTAATTTATTATATAAGCATTACATTCGAAATGCTGCCTGTAACTGGACAGAATTTTTGTAAAGAACATCTGTTTGCATAATAGATGTATTGTTGCTAGAGTGAGCCATCTGATATTGAAATCACGGTGGCCTTTCTTTGCAGGGCTTCATATTCAGGTAAGATGATACATTTGCATCAACAAGAGATATGAGTTCGGATCTGACACAGCGCCATGCAACAGTTGTGGCATACTGATAAAATATTTTTTCTTTGGGCTGCAAATTAGCTATATTGTAAAGAAAACTTCCTTACTCTGAGAAATCTCTGTAAATGATAGTATGCAATATTGTCATTTACAGTATTAATGGGGTTATTCTTAGAGTTGTGGTGGCAGAAAAAGTCCTTTAGATAAAAGTTGGGTAGTATTCACTTGAGGAAAACATCCTTACAGTCGACCAGGCGAAACCTGCAGCCAGGTGGTTCAGTGGTTACAGCAGTGTTGCCTAACCAGGGCGGAGCCTTCCTGTGTGGAGTTTGCATGTTCTCTCTATGCTGGCATGAGTTTTTGCGTTCGGTTAATGCTGCTTGGCTTAAATCATACAAACAGTCTCTGTGGTAGTTCAAGCTGGGCAGAAGAGAACCAAGGATCAGTAATCAAGATCAACATCAGTCTGAACCAATTTATGCAACCTCAGAGAAACCGGCATGCTTCAATGCTCACCCCCACCTTTTATTCGACTTTTCTTTTTTTTTTGCCTTTCTTTGTCTTTTCTGCCACCCCCTCCCCCCCCACCCCATATGTAATCTCTTTGGCCCAAGTTTTCATGAAGCAGAAAGTCATTAAGTGAGAGGCGACGGCAGAGTGACGGTTCAGCCTGAAAGAACACAGTCTCCCCAAGCAGGCTTGACCACAGCTGCACACAGATTAGCTTATTACAGCTCATACACATTCTTTTTCTGGTTTTTGCAGAAAAATAATGTAAAGAGCAGCCAGGTGCTGTTCTCAGTGCAGCCTTTTGATTTACAAATCAGTTTAACTCGTCTTTTCCTTTTTCTGTATTTTCTTCCTTTTTGAGGCATCAGCAGAGCTGGTTGGTTTTAATATTTAGAAGTAAGATGCTCTGTGTCCCCTTAAATATTCATAATGGATACACTTATGCAACTCATTTCCAAAAATGTGTAAAATGTCAATAAAGACAATATTTTGACTTGTAAGTGCATATTGTCTTTTCTTTTCTATTCTTTTCTTTTCTTTTCGCATGTTGCATTCATAGTTTGGCACAGAGAAGACCAGTTGTTGTAGTTTTTGTGTATAATGCAATGAACTATGCTCACTGACAGTGATTTTCTGAACTGTTCCTGGGCCCCTGCAACGAGTTCCAGTACAGAATCTGTTTTTAATGCCGTGTTTGTGCCACCTGAGGCCGTATTGTTGTTGACATCTACAGTACTAGCTTCATAAGCACTTCAGGTTTTTGTTAGCTGGCCAGTGATTTGACCCTGTTACATTATTTGAAAATGTCTCATATTCCTCAGGTGATGTGGAGAATATTCTCTGAATTCCTCTTTCTTTCTCTGGGTGGAATTCCCCGGCTGCCCACTCTCTAACTCCCCACCTACAAAAAGGGGTTACTCACCTTCACACTCACCTGACCCCTCCTCCTTGTCTACCCACTCTGAGCTAAGCCCCTATCTACTAGTATCATTGACTCCGCTAAAAAATTAATGCATTTGTTAGCTTGCCTTCATGTTTCATGTCCATAGGTTCAGGTCTGGCTAGTTATAACACTCGGCATTTTTATTAATTAACAACACTCCCCCCTTTCCCCCGCTCTCTCCATTACACAGCATGTGAAGTTTTTTGCTGCCCTCATTTCAACCTTTTTTGAAATGTGCTGAACATCAAAATGACCTTGTATTTTCCCAACACAATCACATTTCTCAAAATTTGACATCACGCACAGGTGAAGAGAGTAAAACATTGATAATGGCCTTGCAAAACATTGCCGTGTTTACAGTATCAGCGGGGACTAGTCCAGTCCACTGTTTTTGCAGCATAAGTTGTGCCTAAACAATATAATGTTGTGGCTTGTTGGTGCATACACAATTTTCAGTTCTCTCGCAGTTCAAGATCTACACCAAGGGGTGGTGAAAAATAAAGAAAACAAACAATAAAAAAAGAAACATCTCCCCAAACCCCTCAAACTTTTCCCTGTCAAATTTTATTGATTAGGCATAAAAGTACTTTCGCATACTAATGGCCAAGCAGCCATCACAGATGACATCTGAAATTTCTTGCAATGTGTGTGTGTGCCAGTCTGTGTGTATACCTCATTAAGCCCACAGCAGAGGATAGTAGCCTGGCCAATTGCACTGAATTCTCTCCTCTCCTTCCAAACACCCCTCCACTCCCCTCCCTCCTGCCTCGATGCTTCCCAAACCTCCCCAAACAAACACATCCATTTGCATATTGCTTAATGGATTGCAAATCATCCGACCCCCCAAAATGAGCTTAATTGAAGTAATGCATCATATTGCCAGCTGATGTAAGAAGGATAATCATTTCTAATGTCATTTTCAAACATTTAGTCCTTTTTTTTACCCATTTGTTTATAATGAGCAAAGGGTCTTTGGAGGTGTAGTCTGCCTCAGAACAAACAGAAATGTCCAAATACAGTTTCCAATTAGAATGCTGAAACTACTAGAAAGGGTTAAAGTAAACTAAGCATTATTTAGCTAAACAAAACTTGACATTTTCATGTAGATTAGAATAACCTTTGTATGTTTCCTATTTCGAGTGTGTGAACCTGTTTCCCCTCTATGAGTCTGGGACTACTGTCCCTCTGAGTCTTGATTGCAGGTTAAGGCACGTATAGCTGTAAACTAGTTGGCAAAAACAAGTGGTGCTAATCCACCCTAGGGGCAAGTGTTGATATTTGAGGACAGAGCAACTGGGGGAAGCACCCCATCACATTACAACCTCTCATGTTGTTGTGTGTTTGTGTGTGATGGTGGGTGTGCTTTTAGATGGCCAATGGACACCCCGAGAGGTTCCCATGACCCATACAGTCCAACAGGAGGTCTCTTCAACTTGTAAAGACAACACTTTGCCAGTGAGCACGCAATCACACTTTTCTTCTCTCTCTCACACACACACACACATAAAAGCACATGATGTGACCACACACAGACCAGTTTCAGGCAATCTAATGTGATCTCAGGCTAATTTGGCAAACACCGTCTTCTCTGTCACTGCTCCCTTTTCATGCTGCTCCTGAAGATTTCATCTGTCCCTGAGAGAATTCCCAGGCCCCCTCATTTCCACTACTAAAACATAACCACAGAGAAATATATACACATTCATCAAGCATCTAACAACACATGACAGAAAGTGACTGGGATGGTAGATTAACTCAGATGTAAATAGGTGTCCCACATAATCATTCACAAAAAAAAAAAAAATCTTCAACATCCAGTGATGTAAAGTTCAAAGAAACTTTTAAAGATATGGTTACATGTCTGGACAGCAGAATCTTTGACAGAGAAGCTCTGTCTAGTTCTGAAATCTTCTGAGGTTATCATCTGAAATGATGTGAATATTTATGAGCTGAGAGGAATGAGACACAGTCATATCTAAAATATGAATTTCCTAATCAGAGCTAATAAATATTTGACTTGTGGAGTCTATCGTGCAGATTAATAGATATTCAGGGCTAAATTGTTAATGTGAACCAGGCCATACAGTATGGTTCTCCATTAGGATCCAAGTCATCTTTGTCACTTACTCGTGACAGTGCCTGACCATACCATTTCAGACTCTTCCTACTTCCTACTTGCATTGTACAGCTTATATTTAAATCTCTCAAGTTTGTAAATAACTGTTGATTATTTTTGATTAATTATTATTGATTAAATTTAGGCTTTTGAGGGTTTTGCTATTAGCTATGATGATTGTCTGGATTATTTGATTTTCTGTAGTCACAGCACCCATTCCCTTTTTCTCAGTGACTTTCTGTGAATGATGTGACATCGGTCACCTTGTTACATTTCCATGGTCAGAATTTTAATTGTCCATCTAATGTCCTCTGGTCAGCAGAGAAAGGTAGAGAAGAGATAACAGAAAAATGGGGTAATCAAGATTTTTATCCTTCTAACTAAGCTGCTCTTATCTATATCCGCAAATAATAAAGGATCAGCTCTACTTTTTAAAAAATATATACTGTATAAATATTGTTATTTATTGATATGATTAATTTAGAACATTTATAGCATTTGTGATTGTTTCTTTGAGTTTTGGGAAAGTCACCAAAAGTGTAATCTTCATAAATAAAAAACAATTCACAAGGGTACACCCTGAACATGCAAACTCCACCAAACTCCACACAGACTGGTGTGAGTCGAACCCAGACCAACAGTCCTAACCACTACGCCACCATGCTGCGCGGTCAGTTAACAAATTCGTTCAGTTTTTTTACATAAACACCTTTAAGTGAATTATGTGAACTAAAATATTTTAACAAGCTCTTGTGAGCAGGAAATGCTGAAGAACAGGAAAGGAGAAAGTAGGAAAATGTAGTCAGGAGCATGAAGGAGAACGGTACCCAATCTCTTTAGGTCTAACAATAGAAACTCCGAGTCAGAGCCAGAGAGGAGTCAATTTGAATTCCCCCACAGACTGCCTATAAACAGGGCCACATGCTGAGAGTGATAAACCAGTGGATTCATTCATCCACCTCATCCCCGCCACTGTAGCTATCCACATGTTAACATCCGCCCAACTGAAGGAAACTTAAAAAAAAAATACAGGAGGGAGAGATGGATGAAGTGACTCAATTACTTTGTAAAAACAGATGGTGTGTGTGTGTGTGCATGTATGTATGTATGAGTGAGAGTGCATGTGTGTGTGTGAGAGAGAGAGAGGGAGCGAGAGAGAGAGAGCAAACGCCTACAGAGACAGAAATAGTGCACACCTACAATATGTATGCATGCAGTCACAACAGAGGGCCACGCCTCAAGGCAGTCATGTGTGTGCAGTTAGTGTGTTTATAAACCATAATGGACCAGGATGAGACCAGAACGACTTGAAAGGAGCTTCCTTATGTTGCTTCTCATTTAGTGTAGACTGATTATGGTCAATGTGATTATGTTAACAATGTTACACTATAATGAGTATAATGCAGCTGTTAGCGTGCAGGGGCAGGATCCAAATCTAATTTTTTTATTTATTGGTTTGTTTGTTTAAACTTCGAAACCCACCCGTATGTTAATGTTTCAAAAACACAAATCGGATATTTTTGTGCCGGGGGCTTTACTTTTTAAAATTATTCCAGCGTTAAATTCAAACGGAAGTAAAATCACTATCTCCACACTTTTTTTTTTATATAAAATTACTGCTGTCCCTAGGTGGGATTAGTCTTGTGTGAACGAATTATTTCTGAAGCTCGAATAAGGTTAGAGACCGCTACAAAAGTGAGAAGAATGTGCAGTAAAATTGGATAAAGAAAGTGCTTGTGCAACACATTGAGCTCTGACACAGAGGAGTGAAGTCAGCCCTCAATCATGGATCAAGGTTATGCTAAAAGAGCCCCACTGTGCATAAAAGTGTGTGCCGCTGTGGGGAAAGCGAATCAGTTGAATAAGAGTATCTTCCTCTCACCTTCACCTTTTTTTGTGAGCAAAGCTATACAGTGAATACCTCATGATTCAACAACTATCCGTCTGGAGCTGGAATCTGTAACGTTTTCTTTCCTTTCCTGTGTTTGAATTGATGAGACTCTGTTCAGCGTATGTACCGTAACATGCAGACGAAATCACATTTTGCACATTATCGGCTGTCTCGGTGGGTAAAGATTCATTGCATTGTTCCTAGGGAAACGGCAAGTCTAGTCACTGCTGCATGCATTCATATACAGTCAAAAGTGCTGGCAAGGGAAGCAGCTGCTGTGAAAGAAAGATTACTGTATATACTGCTGTATACTCAGACAGCACACTGTAACTATGCGTTGATCTATAGGCATAATGTTTTTCCTTGGCATACTGAAAGTGGTGTTTACTTGAAACTGTAAAGGAAAGTTGCCGTTACCTCTGCCCTGACATAGCTTGAGTGTTCGACAGAAGTTCAGGCGGTGACATCAGGAAAGTTAAACTCTTCAGTTAAATTTTTGCTAAATTCAAAGTGCGATACGCTGTAGGAGGGTTACTTAAGTTCAGCTCTGTCTCTCAGCTCTGTGTCTCTGTTTCCCTCCCTCTCTCTCTCTGTTTCATCTGGCAACAAAGCCATCCAAGAGCATGTAACACTTGGCTTGGTGGTTCTGCACTTCAAACACACATCACCTATTCCCTGAACATGTGCGCAGGCACAAATGCACATACAGATGTGTGAGATTCAACCACCCCACCCCCACCCCCCTCCCCCGAAATACACTGACTCTTGTCTAAAAGCCACACCTGTTTGGAAGCGTGTCTTCCAATGAGAGACTGAAAGAAACACGCTGGTTATCTAACCTATCCTCGAAGGATGATACGGCTTTGGGTGGTTGGCTGTGGGTGGTAAGGCTTGAAGAAAAATGTTGTCATGTGCTTAAGAAATGGCAAGTGTTGGTCAAATGATCAGGTCACGGTCCCCCTGAAAATATCTTTACAGCACAACTCAAGCTACCAAGACGCACTAGAAACTTGCTTCCCCAGATACAATACATGCATAATCAATGTACACACGCATACAAGTGTGCAGTCAGACATTTCAGAGAGAAGGGAGGGTGAGGGCTTTATGAGATGGGCAGCAGAAAGAAATAATTTCTTGAAAAGACAAACTCAAGGCCAAACATTGGCTTTGATTTATGCTGCTAGCCACAGAATAAAAAAGCTCAGAACAGGACGCTGTTACTTTATTTTTCATTAGAAGCACAATGTAAAATATGTTCTTTCAAGAGAACGTACATGGATTTTTCTAGAGCCCTCAAAAAGTTTGCAGTAAAAATGAATGCAGTTGCAAAGTAATTTGTGAGTTGACTTATCATACAGAAAATAACACAGTGACACAGCAACGACCGTTAGATGCATGTGTATGTAACAGAATGATTGTAACTCATCTGTGTATTTTGTGACAATTATAAAGTCAAAGCCAAGTTTCTGCAGCTAAAACTGTAAACTATTCCTGTTGCTTTACTTTAACTGAGTAATGTCAGGGTTTGGGCTTTTATCTCCTGGAATGTAAGGTAGACACACATGTGGGTGTATATATGCACGCTGACATGCACACGCACACATACAGATCCCCAAAGCACAGCAAGACATGCTATCTAAATTCCACTTTCTGAAGATCAAACTCCTCACACCTCAAAGACGAGACAGTTCTGCTACCCTGCCCTGTACTCAGCGAGGAGGAAGAAGGAGGTGGGAGTGAAGAATGAGAGCTCGGGCAGAAGCAGGAAGAGGTGAAGAAGAGATTGGGAAGAGAGGGAGGGAAAGACAAGGTGATACTTTTTCGTGAGCACATAATCTATAGCTGTTCAAGGCCAGAACGATTCAGACAGCCATAATATTTAGACCGAAATTACAGAGCTACACATGCAGCAAATGTGAGTATGTGGTTATTTGTGTGTGTGATCCAGTGTAATGAATATACAATAACACCTGGGGGACTTTAGAAAAAAAAATGTAGGAAGTTTTATGTATTGGTACTCTGGTATTTTAAGATTTATCAATTGCTCACAGCTTACAAGCTACATCTGTGCCTTTGCTCTGACTAATATTGATGCTTTATGTTTATTCTATGCAGCCTGCACTGCTGTTTTCCCCCTAAGGCTATGAAGAAATACATACACACACACCTACACGCGCGCACACACACACACACACACACACACACACACACACACACACACACATTAACCTCGCACATAGGATAGCATGAACATTTCTCCAAGACAGTCTGGTCTTCTGGTCTTAGGACACTTCCACTTTGATGATGCACAAACTTGAATGTGATTTAAAAAAATATCTTAAGTATGATTTGACATCATTATAGACCTATGGCTCTCAGTCCCAGTCTGAAGAGACTATTCAATTCAATTCAATTCACTTTTACTTATACAGTGCCAAATCGCAACAAATAGTCGCCTCAAGGCACTTTTTATTATAACGTAAAGAGTGGAAAGGAAAAACTCCCCTTTAACAGGAAGAAAGCTCCAGCAGAACCAGGCTCAGGGAGGGGCAGTCGTCTGCTGTGACCGGTTGGGGCTGAGGAGAGAGAGACAGGGATTATTAAATAATGAAAAAGTGCACAATAGGGTATAAACAGAGTAAAAAGAGGTGAACGAAAAGAAACACCAAGGGAACTCCCCCAGCAGCCTAGGCCTATTGCAGCATAACTAAGGGATGGTTCAGGGTCACCTGATCCAGCCCTAACTATAAGCTTTATCAAAAAGGAAAGTTTTAAGCCTAATCTTAAAATTAGAGAGGGTGTCTGTCTACCCAATCCAAACTGGGAGCTGGTTCCACAGAAGAGGGGCTTGAAAGCTGAAGGCTCTGCCTCCCATTCTACTCTTAAGTATCCTAGCAACCACAAGTAAGCCAGCAGTCTGAGAGCGAAGTGCTCTATTGCCAATATGGGAGAAATATGCTCTCTCTTTCTAGTTCTTGTCAGCTGTGAGAGCCAACACTAGAGAGACTAGTCATGAAGCACATCAGAAGCATTATATCATCTTTTTGTGACCATCACCAGTGGGGTGAACATGTCAGCAGAGGACGCAGTGGCCCTGCTCCTCAAAACAGCACTGAAGCACCTGAAACACATCATCTGCTGAAATTTCCTATGTAAACAGTTGCTTTTTAACAAACTACATGTAGACAGATTGCACTTTTCAACACCGGTGTTTCACAAGGTTGTGTGCTCAGTCCATTGCTTTACACTATTTGCACAGATAAAACATAATCTTAAGTTCACCGATGACACCACAGTGCTTGTCCTCGTCTCCAAAAACAACGAGTCTGCTTATACTGTAGGAAGGAAGTAAATAAATTGGCTCTGCTGAACATCAGCTAAACTAAAGAGATGACTGTAGATTTCTGGAGGTCAGGTCGGTACAACCATTCCCTATTCCACATTAACGGTGAGGGAGTGAAGCGTGCCCCCTGTTTTAAGTTTCTCTGACTAATGGTGACAGAGCAACTGTCCTGGGACTCCAACACAGCCTTGACCATCAGAAAAGCCCAGCAGCACCTGTTTTACCCCAGGAAACTGAGGTGAGAAAAGTTACCACAGAGGCTGTTGGTCAGTGTCTACCAATATGCAATAGAGAATGTGCTGACATAGTGTGTGGCTGCCTGGTGCTTCAGCTGCAGAAAGGCAGAACAGGAAGCCATCCAGAGGGCTATTAAAATTGCTGGAAAGCTCATCAGGACAGAGGTGCCAGATATTACAACCATCTCCACCTCCCACTGTTTTCAGCAATCTGTACGTATCCTCACTGTGTCTGCCCATCACCTGTTCCACCTGCTCCCATCAGGCAAAAGATTTAGGTCCATTAAAGCAAGGACTTTCAGAATGACAAACCACAAGCAGTCAGACTCCTTAATAGCTCCCCTCCTCAGCTCCCCCTGGCATTACATTACATAACCTGCGTGTTTTCTTCACCATTTTAACTGTGCAATTTATTTACTTTTACTTATATTTAATCTTAATTGTTGTGGTAACTTATTCCTTGTGGAGATGCTGCGCTGTCTCATTGGTCTTGTGGCATTTATAATAAAGGTAATTTGAATAATCCTTTATGCCTCTTCCTGGTTATCCAACCAGTAATGACTGAAATACTTTACTCTGAACCAAAAAGATAAACTGAAGTACAAAGCAAAAGTGAAAAGTGCCATGCAACTTTGAAAAAAAGGAGCATGTGGATATAGAAGGAAAGGCCAGACATAAGGGTGAAAAAATAGACACATGGACAAAAAAAAAATTGATTCACTGAGTCTGATTTGTTTAAGCATGTGTTTTCTCTTTTCCCATCTAAGCGCCATTCTTGTTGCTTCCTTTTTTTTTTAACCATAAGAAGATTAGCTGTAAGAAGTGATGCAACACCCTCAGATTAGAGTGCATGTAGTTGTTGTGATGCTGTATTCATTATATTCTAAGCAGTGTTATTAGACTGGCCTGCATCCCACAAACATTTTACAATAGCACTCTCTCACAGATCAGTTCTTGCCCTTTAAATATAGACATGCTAAATCTCCTAATTATAAAGCCTCCTCTTTTTACATTCACAAAACACACACACAAAAAAAGGCCATCAAAGATGATCATCCTCACACACATCCTCAGTTAGAGATGTCAGTTTGATTGTCACTTACTCCATGCAATCCTGCAATTGTGGTAAATTCTTGTTTGACATCATCCATACTTCATGGTAGATCATTTGGATTCATACCCTGCTCCACTTGTTTATGTAAATGCTGATATGACTATCTGTCACTTCTCTCAATATCATTATGATTAATGTATGCTGTCCCACATTTTCAGCAAACAGATCTCTAAGTCTTCATGGCAGACGCTGCCAGCAGCTTAATGAAAATGCAAAAGCAAGCATGGTTTTTGTTTCTGAGTTTAGCTGCATGCATGATGATTCGAAGTGTTGCGCATGAAAGTCTCATGGAGAGATTTATCATTCAGATGAGTCATGAGATGATCGCTGCTGCATTCGCGTACACACACATACACACACACATGTTGACATACACTCACCAAACGAACTGAAAAGGATGCTGTACAATAAACACCTGTATATTCATTGGGGTTTGCATGTAGTTTTAATGCTTTTAAAATCCAACATTGTCTTGTTGAAAAATGATACACATGTGTGTCCCAAAGAAGACATACAGATGGGTTGTTAATTGCACAAAGACACTTAAAGAGATTTTTTCCCTTTTGCCTCACGTTGGATTTACTTTCCAACAATGTCTTATAGTGAGCACATAAAGCTGTCTCCAATAAACACACTTACACACAAATATATATAAAGTATATGCCTGAAGCATGTAATTACCTGTGTATATGTGAATGACTCATGGTAGTGGCATCATGATGGCTAAAGGATATTAGCCTCAGCGGGAGATGCTGACATCTCAGTGCTGCCATAGGGCTGTCTAACAGTGCAGAAAATAAAGGCTGGGAAACTCATTAAGACTCATTTACAATGTGTTGCTACTGAGTGCTCTAATTTAGACATGAAACTGACTTCAGATCTGCTCCTGTACTTGCATGTGAAATATATTCATGCCCCAACTAAGCATTAACTACAAATCATCCATTTGTTACTTTAACTGCAGAAGTTAGTGGAAGAATAATCTCTGTAAATACATTCAGCATATGAATTAGTAAATCTGCAGGCAATGGACACAATACAAGAGTCTCTCTGATTTTCATTTGTACTCCCAGTGCAATTGACCAATCAGGTTTCAGCAGGCTTTGGCTGTATATAAGTAAATGGTACATGGTATAAAAGGGGGGTGGCAATTCCTGAAATGCATTAGATAAACAGTGAATATTGTCAGATAACAATGTAGCTTTGACTTGCTGACAGGAAGGGAAATCTTAGCTTGGTATCCACTGGCTACACTGGATGCCCCGAGGCTAAGCAGACTATCCAATGGGATCCCCAGTTGGAGGAACATATAAAAACAAGAAGAAGATATCATTTCAGAAGCATTACAGCGGGGGGAAACCTACATCCCAAGTAATTCTGGGTATTCTGGGTAACTATGCACCATATTGTTTGTCTACCACATAAAACTATATGAGGCTTAATGTTTGCATCTGTCTTAATTAAGTGGTATTTACTTTTTAATAAACTAGTGGACATATAATTACTTATTATCCAGCTATCATTCGTTTTCTTAACCACTTATCTAGTTCAGAGTCATGGGAGGGCTGGAGCCCAGCTGTCACAGGACCCGAGGCAGGGTAAACCCTGGACAGGTCAGCAGTCTGTCACAGGGCTAATTTATTAATTATCATGTACACATTAGATTTAACAAATTAAGTAATCAAAAAAAATCTTGGTGAAAACTTTATCTTAAAAATCGTCCTGGGCCCAGGTGGCTCAGGGCGTGAGCAGGCAACCATATATGCCGCGTGGCAGGTTCGATTCCCGACCTGTTGCTCTTTCCCGCGTGTCCTCCCCGTTTCTCTCCTCCCACTTTCCTGTCTCTCTCCACTTACACAACTGTCAATAAAGCTATGAAAAGGCCAAAAATATACTTTTAAAAAATAGTCCTGGGATGGCTAGTACTCTTCCTTCCATTGGCCTTCATTGCAAATTTTTTTGAAAACAAACAAACAAACATCAGTACTGGTGATTTTAATATTCGAAAAATGCATTTGTGCTTTGCACTTGCACGTTTTTCTTCTTTCACGACAAACTTGTGTTTTCCAGTACAAAACATTTAAGCAGTGAGTCTTACCAGTAAGTAACCTCGGTTGTTTAGGTCAGAAAACCATCTATTCAACATTCAAGCCCAATATTTACTGCAACCAATATATCACATCATCTATTCACGCCGGCTCACCTGGTGCACCGCAGTAACTGGCTTGTTTAACTTGATAAGTGAAGAGGCCACCTTAAGGCTGAGATTTTAAATTGTAC